>OMPJ01040576.1:0-67374 GCA_900312935.1 Carapus acus
AAACTCCCAAGGGTTTGGAGGAGGAGAGGGCCATGGTGATGGAGCCGATGTCACATGAAGTCCTCGTAATCCTGGGCGTAACCGCCGTCAAACTCAGCATAGTCAAACTCATCTCTCATCTGTGCTTTCAATCCACCGCCAGGTACAACTCCTTTCTTCTTCTTCTTTCCTTTGTTTTGCTAAGGAAATAAAGATTCATATTAATAGCAATACATGTACACATATTAAGACAGACAGATTTTCTGGGCTCAATTATTCATTTGATCTGGGTAAAAAATTGTTAACTCATGTGGTGAATCTTAAACTTGTGACATGAGAAAGTGATTACATAATTTGCTGGTGGAATTGTGCAAGAGGGATGGAAGCAGACAGCACATATCAAGAGTGATACATGTCCAGTCCTCTTCAGGAATAGCTTGCAAACAGCACCACCTACTGTGTGAGGATTTCAAACATAAAGAGTATTTGCCTACTTTTTCTTGTTTCTGTTTTTCACTTAGTAAAACTGCCAGGGAATTGCTGATTTTCTTCAAATCGTCTACTTCCACTGCAAGCAGAGAAATACAAGTAGGTAAGCTATACACACATATTACCAAAAACAGCACACGATGGAATGAATGTAAAACTTACATGAAAGACAGAGTTCCCGAAACAATGATTCCAAGAAATTTGAATAATGCGCAGACTTTTCAAACTGAGATATCTTCTCTTTTAGTAATTTTTCAAACTCTGTGAAGTCTTCTTTGGAGGCTGGACACATGACATCGATTCCTGTGACACTGTTTGTGGTGTTGCTGATACCTGCAGAGACATAAATGTAGTAATTTGATATTGCCCTCAATAACATTGCTACAAGACTATTCCCCAAATCCAATGTTATCTCAATAAATTACTGGTTTGAGCAAGTAGATGCATCACTACCACAAAATGGAAATCGATAATAAACCGAGATAAAATTTCAGAGCTAGAAATACCATTGTGAGTACATTTCTAGAGAAACACTAAAGAGTCTAAAGCACATGTCCCAATAGGACCATTTAACCACCAGAAAGTTAGATGTTAAGCATTTATATACAGGTAGTAGCTAGTACAATCTCATTGCTAAAACTGTTGGGAGCACACATAACAGCTGAGAAGCAATCAAAGGATGAGAATAGGCATAAAAACAGACGGGGAGGTTATTCATCACATAGATACACACTGTGGCAGTATCAAATTATTATGCTCCCTTAAAAAACAAAGTAGAACAAAATAAATAAAATGTATTGTGGAATGTAAGCTTAATTTTTCAATTTTGTTAAATTACTTATTCCTCTAAATCTGGGGTCGGGAACCTGTGACTTTTTCAACCCCTAATATGGGTCAACATGGTTTAGGAAAATAAGAAAGAAAACACAAACTAACAAACCCTCCCAAAAAAAGCCCTGCATGAAATTGAAACTGAAACTGACACTGACTTCATACAGCTACGGGTTGCAGACACTGCGCTTACAGCGTACCAGGACAATTGCTGAAATCTTTCATCCACACCAGACACCACCCCTGCACCCCCTGCAGAATCGTGATGAAGCTCACCCATCTAACGCAGACTGACTTCAATTCATCTACGTCGGGTCCAATGGCTGTCTAGAAATCTTTCATTTCTGTGGAATGCAGGTTCAAATGGCTCTTTCGGTGGAAAAGGTTCCCGATCCCCATTCTAGACCAACACCTAAGGCTTAAAACTTAATTCGGGCTATATTTCAACCCCCTTGAGCCATAATTCTCCAAAACAACGCTGCAATGCAGCTACTTTTGTACTCGAATTTACAAATGTCGGATGGAACACTGTAAAATGAAGCAAATTCTGTAACTCTTGTGATGAACTAAAAATGTCAAATACTTGTAAAAAAAACTCATGTTAAGAAAGTGGCAATGGAGTGACAATTTACTTTAAGTCTATGTAATGGAAAATATTTTTGAAGACTGATTTATGCACTCATTCTACTCGAACTACCGACAACAGACTATGTGACAACAGACATTCTCTTAGTTTTGTGTATGGAACACTGCAGATTGACTTAGTGGTGTTTATCTATCAAAAAACTATTCCATCTTACCGAATGCATCTTTTGCTAACTCCAAATCTGCCTCTTCCTGCAACTTCTTCACTCTTAACTTTTCTGCAAGTTGTTCTTCAGCAGTGAGTTCTTCTACCTGTGGCATAAAGGTCAGGTCATTATAGGCAACCTAGATTTTGATTGTGATAGGTGTTGTGAAAAACACCTGCACAAAATTGGAAAAAGGACAGAACTGCAACACCCACCGGTGGCTCAACTATTTGCTGTTTTTTCTTTAACTGGTTTTCCTTCTCTTTGATCTTTTCCATGAGCCGTTTCTTGTCCGACACTTTTGTTTCTGTAGTGTGAAATAAGCAAATGTGCTGATTTAATTCTATGCATGCAATCACACTTGCTCACTACAAAGCTCTGTTCAGGAAGGTATGTGCACACCTGTTTTTTTCACCTCAACTTTTTTCTCCTGCTCCTCCTCTTCATCATCCCAGTTGTCCTGTGATGAACGACACGGAGAATGGCGGTTTGGAAAATCAGCTGTATAAATTGAAACTGGTTCACAAAGCACTTTTCTCGATTGGTATGACATTACAAGCGGGTCAAAATGAAACCTAAGCAGACTTGAACGACTACGACATGAAAACTCTGGGGCCCACCCCTTTTCCAAGACACCTAGACCAATGTAACACTGAAAAAAGTAGGCCACATCAACCGCAAGAACTTGAATTGTTATGTGATACACACATGTAATCGCTTACAAATGACAAGCATCTGACATGACTTGTGAGGCCTAATTTCAACAGCTGACTTTGTTATTTCAATTGACAATTTCAAGCATGTAAGAGCTTCGGTCAATCAATATTTCCTTATTGCATACATTCCTCCTAATTTATCTGGCTGATTAAATATTTGCACTTCCTTGACGAAGTCCCTTCCCACAAACTATGATTCTCTCCTGAATAAAACATTTTATGGGACAGATCCCCCGTGCAGCTACAGGAAAGACACAGTATTAACATCTGTCTGTAAACAAACGACAGATCTTCTAAAACAAATAATTAATGAGGGAATAAATATTGACCATATTGCTTTAATTATTGGGATTGTTTGGAAATCTAGCACAGTTTCTATGACTCCAAAATCTGTGCATTACTTAAAATACACAAACTTGCAGACATACCCATAATCAACAAAACGGGTAAATGCCCAACGTTCAATTCTAACCCTTTCGAGATAAAGAAGTCATTTTATATCAGTATGGAGTGGCTGAATCTCTTGCTAAAACAAGTATCTCTCAATTTTCCTCAGGTCACATTTGCATTCACACAAAAACAGAGCCCAACTTGTTGAATGTAACAGACATTTTGTCGCACAGACGTGGTATCATCACTTTCTTTGACACCATATGCCATAGTTTACCGGACAATCACGGGGGGCCTCTGCCAGTGTTTTCCCCAATATCAAGTAAGTGGCTTCCAGACAGAAATGTGACCATCTCATCATAAACATTCACCGACGAGTCAATCGGGGAGCGGCTAAAGAATACGCGTCTGCCAAATTCGGAAAGTTCCTGATCTGCTTCTTAGCAAGGCTGAGTCATCAGCCCCGGGCGATTATTTCACCGGGCTGAGGCTAAAGTTGGTAGCAGGCTAACGCCGCATGTTGCAATCACCACGCAAGTCAACATGACACATTTCGGACTCGCTTCAAACGCCGACGTGTCAGGGTAATATCCTGTCACCGATCCCGCTGTGCTATTGGCAACAAATTGATAACTTATCAATCATTACATGCTCATCTTACGAGGCGACGTATGAACGTACTTTATTTTTCAATTGAACGTGTTAACCATCAACAGACGGGTAGCTAATGTTCGCTAGTAGCAAGTGGTTAGCATCGTTCCAAGCTGATCGAGCCCAGCTGTTTCAAGTGATTGCGGGGCGGCTAACTTCCATTCCAATTTTTCCACTGACTTGACATCGTACCACTGAACACGAGGGCGGATTTAACCCGAACCAACAGATTGGCAAACCGCGCCCGGCTTCGTTCAAGTTTCTGTGGAAGCCACATGACTTAGCTTGTCTATTAGCTACAGGCTACACAGGGCTTGGTTACCTGAACCGCGATGAGGAACGCACAACTGCCGAGGTGACACGGCTTCACCCTGTGCATGATTAGCTATCAAAGACATTTTGTATTCCGCCGATTCGCGTTAAAAAGTAAGAGAAGTAGATTACTACCTTAACCTCTTCCTCTTCATCTTCACCTTCCCATTTATCCTGCGCTGGCGCCGTTTTAATCAGCTCGTCCGGCTCGAAGTTGTCAGCGTCTGTAAAAGCGACGCCATGAAATTCGTCAATACAATCCACATCTAACGCATCGAATTGGCAGTTCAGTGAGGATATTCTGGTAAAAGTTAAAGAGTAGCATGAGCAGCTGATCAGCGGCTAGCTAGCTCCCCTGTCTAACTTAGTTTCTTACCCCAGTCCGCCATGTTGGCTGTGTTGGTTCTGTAAGATTCAAGTGAGCCTCAAACTGCAGCGTGGTGTCAGTCCACCTTCGCCTGGTGGTGGCAGTCGGTACTGCAGCACATGTGATCAGTAGTGTGATTTAGGGCAGACCCATTCAAGTAGCGGCCCGTGGGCCGGGTCCGGCCCGCCTGAGATTTTCAATGGCCCGCAAAAGATATGTGTGATATGAGAAAGACATAACGCGCAAATTGTTTAGTATACTGGATATTGGTGTACTGTTTGATTTGTCTTCCACACTCGTTCTTTAACAGTCTTTGGGCAGTTAGATTTCCTGGACAGCAGCTTTGTAAATCAAGAGATGAGGATAGTACCTGTACCAACCTACCTATATGAAATAACTATTGTTTGTTAGGACTACCTCCGAAAAAAATAGATTTCAAGCTAAAATTGCCAGCTTGGGAATTCTTGTTTTAATTTACTGTATCTGTACTTTTTTTTAAATGTCTTTTTTAATAAATATATTTGGGGAAAAAAACAGCAAAGAGTATTTGTTGTCAGTGTTGTGACATGAGATCACAGTGTTTTGACATGAGATTACACCAATGAATCTAGTGAATGTGGTATGTACTTTACTGTATATGTTAGCATTCTAGTAGATGTACTCAAGTGTAACATTGTAGATGTCTGGGTTACTTTGTGATCTCATGACCTTGTCTGAGAAATTACAACGTGAGAATCGTTATATGTTAAATTATTACAACTTACACATTTCTTAAACTCTTTAATAAGCATGTATGGGGTGAGGTCATAAAGCATTAATTCATAAAAATAAATATTATCAAAATCAAAGCATTGGATGTCTTAAATAGTAATTCAAAGGTATTGATCATTTAATTGCAATCCCCTTACTTGTAGCGACTGCAGGCCCATGGTGGCCGAACTATACAAGCAGTGTAGTATGTGTGAAAGATATTAGTACAACTCATAATACTGCCACAACATCAAACAAGCTCATACAATTTCAAATGTAAATCAGTCATAGCGACAGAAGCATTTACCTTTATTCCTGTAAATTAAAATACCATTCTAGAGTGATTGCACAACAATACAAAACTCACAGCAATGACAGACTGGAGCTGAGCAGAAGTCACTACATACAGCTGTTAAAGAGTTGCATGTACCCTAGTTTTATGTCAAGACATCATAGGACGGATATTTGAATGTACCAAGCATTACCTGAAATTTCATAGAAAAAAAACTTTTCAAAGCTAATAAAATTGTGTCTTGCAATGCCTTGGAGAACATTGTGCAAAGCACTGTTTTGCCTGCTGCATCTGGATTTAATTCATTTGATTATTGTATTTTTTGGGAGGATATGATACATACAGTAATATGACCTAACATCCCTGAGATGGCCACATTGGTAAAACTGGGGCTCATGTAGGTTCCCAAAATGTAGGCCGAGTGTGACTGCAATAATTGTCCATTTCTACATTTATTTGATGATTTACCTGGTATCATCCTGTTTGTTACTGCAGCTATAATGGTATGCCAAAAAGAAAGGATACACAAGAGAAATTTACAAACACTTTGAATAAATATAAGTGCTGTTCATGTCAAAAAAAAGGTATTCTATTGCACAGAATAAACAGCATCATTTTGGTGAGGGGTTTTCTTTCGATCCAGCAGGGTTGTGTGTTGGGTTTAGGTGTCCAAACAGGTCAGGAAATGGCGGGACGGATCAAGACATCCAACAGCATCAGTAGTCCAAGTAGAATACATAGAGGACTGGGGTTCAGCGCCACCCCATGTGACCTCCCTTGTGGGCACAGAAACAAGGCAAATACAAATTCAATGCGGTAATGTCATAGTTGTAACTTTTTCAGTTTGTCAGGACAACATGTGCTGTGAAATCATAGCAACTAAGAAACATTCAAAGCAACTGTGACAGAAATAAACATGACTATGTAAGTACAAACATAGGAGAAGAATTGTATTATATACTGTATATTCAACTAGTTTTAGCAAAATGCTTACAAATGTAAATCTGCACACCCATGACAAACAGCATGCCAATATACAGTATGAGTGTAATTAATAACAGCACTTGACTAAATGCGGAGTAGGTTAAGATATGTAAAATGTTTCACAACAGGAAATGGGAGCCTTTCAGACATAGTACCTCTGACGTCTACAAATCTGTCCTCCCATGGGGTTAACACCATGGCTAAAGCTGTCCTCTGGACATCTGACAGAGCAGAGCTCTGGTCTGCAGTTACTGCTGCAGCCTGCTCATAGGAGAACATGCTGATCTGGTTCTGGTGGAAGACCACCTTGGAGAAATACCACAAGTAAAAGAAAACTTGTGTTTTAGACACTCGTGCTTTGACATGAACGAAGCTCAAGATATTTAGAAGGATCCGAATGAACAACTGAGAAATAATCTCAAATGATTACACTTTATGTCATGGATGTTGGGTGATGTTGGGTGGCAACTTACGGCAAACTTTTCTGGTGGTATCACTGAAATGGCCAAAGGTGTAATACCTTCAATTTGCTCTTTCACCAAAGATGACATGGCCATATCTGGAAGTCCAGCTACATGAAGTTAAGGACAGATGTAATGAACAAAAATATGTCTGGAGCCAAGCAAGGCATATACAGTCAGAGTAACAATGCAAATTTCATGTAACTGTACCTAACTAATCATAGAGTATTCCTCCTGTTGAGTGCATTTTGTTTTGAAAGTAATGTACACTTTTTGAGAGTAAGTTATAAAGTTCATCATATAGTGTGGAATTAATCTGAACGTAACAGTCAGAACATCACTGTACAGTAGATGTAAATTTTAAAGATGGCTGCTGCAAAAAGTTCCTCCAGTTGTAGTTTATATTCATCACGACATTGTGGAGTGCATTGTTGTCATACAAGCTGGAATACAACACACCTGCCAGGGTTCCAATTTCAATGAACACATCAGGTCCCCATGAACTCATAGGTCCAAATGCGAGGCTGTGGGACAGCAGACCGACAAGTGCCAATAGCTGCTCCTCTGAGCAAGGCAGCCTCAAGTGACCCAGCCAGAGCACTGCCTTACTGCAGCCACAAGGGGGCGATACAATACAGCACATACGGAATCACAGCGTTGCAGTCACCATCGAGTTAATTAAGTGGCGTTATCGGAGCTTGCATACACGATGTGCTAGTAATGCTTGGTTGGTCTTTGCTCACCTGAATTCAACCGCATTGAATATATTCATCTCAGTGGGTTTAGCCCCACATACAATATGTCCCATTGCTACCAGTGTGCTTGAGTCCAACTGACTCAGAATTCGTTGGGTGGAGGATAACACGGTGGCAAATAATGTGGCGAGCTGAAATGGACGAAAGAGAAAGCATTACTTGAGTCGGGTATCTAACCCCAACAGACTCTGCGATCCCTCCCCGTACTACATGACTTTGCCCCTGTGACAAGTGATTACACGTGTGTCTATTGTATTTGCATGTGTGCATGTCACTCCATGTACTGTATGTATTTGATAATTGCCACAGTGTAAATTGTATTTCTTCTTGGGGACTAATGAGGTGTGGCTTACTTTTCTATTTGATATTTCACCTATGCAGGTTTAGGTTGAGATATAGTCATCCAATAAGATGTTAAGAAACAATGTTTTACCAGTACTTTCAATGTGCAATCTGACACTTTAACTTTATAGGTATACAGCAGAGATTGTCTCAGATATTAAGAATATGTAAACATCACCATTCCACAACATTGTGCTTTTGTTTTCACATTGGGACTTGTATATATTGTCTTGTATATAAGGAATCCAATCAATACTGATACGTCTATCAAACTGAAATTTGTTTGCCAGGATCATTGTGCAGTAGCTACAGCTTTTGCCATAAGAATAGATACGGTAGATTTTGCAAGTGTCTGCAAACCTGTTTGCTGTTCCAGGAACTGATTGATCCCATTGCATAAATGCTTCTTATCTCTGTCAAACGCAGGGTTGACAGCTCCTCTACAGACAGCTGTAAGGCCAGTCTACCCAGCTGCGAAATCACAGATGGGGAAAGGGAGGCGATTGGGCCATACACCTTCACACAAAAACATAAAAGAACACACACAGAGACATGCACACATTGGTTATTCCAGTCGAGACATCGGTAAAACACAACACAATTCTCCTCGAAATGTTCATGAATCTCACATCTTTGGCTTTATTAAGAAGCAAAATGCGTTGATACGGAGTGAGGAACTGGTCTTGACCCATCAATTCCAAGCAGTTGGAGAAGGCAGATGTAGACAGGCTGGTAAGACCGTTTGTGGTCCAGATTGATGGTGCTGTACTGTGCAAAATCTCACAGGTAGGAATCAAGGAAGACGCTGTGAAAAACAAAACAAAACAAATAGAATTTCAGAGACACAAAAAAAGACAGAAAATGTAATATCTGCACATGTGTGTGGTGGTAGCAGTGGCAATGAGGGGAGAGGAAGAGTGGTGATGACCAAAAATAGGCAGAAGAGGACAAAATTCTTTGAAGGTCTTACTCACCTGAGTCACGCTCCACTCTGAGGAAGCCCAGGAAAAACTGAAGAACAAACTGTTGCTTTTCAAACATCATCCTCTTCTCTTTCTCATCTCTGCCCCTCATGCAGTGGATGCCCACCTCGCCATGTTCCCAGTGCCGTTGACTTAGGAAAAGCTTTTCTATACGTGCCACGGTCATCAACTCCTGCACACCAAAGAATGTTTACATGCAAGGCTGGCACGCTTGCACTCACACAAATACACACGGATACAGGAAAACTGGAACTTAAGCACCTGATCCCGGCACCTGTCGGAGATGTGACACCTCTAGTGTTAATTTACAGCCGCTTGAGATTGTCGTGCATTGGGGTCCAATTACAATCCCGATACTCCACTGTGGGTCAGTGAATTTGTGTTTGTAGTGTTGTGTTTAGTTATTATTCTTAGTTATTCCTCAATCTAAGGGGCAAGGACTTCAAATCTACAGAGGTGATCGACAGATGGCAGGGGGACAGCAGTAGTGACTGATAAACGGACAGGTATTGAACTCACCGGGGAAATCTCCTGCAGCCTGTCATTGGGTAGGAAGAAGATAAATCTATCCACTTGGCTGAGCACTGCCTGGGTCCAAGTGTTGACTGGACTGTGAAACAAGTGTTTAATATCCATATGTCTCCATGCTTCATCTTAAATAAACTGTTTTCATCTAAACAATATGTATAAATATGTAGATGTTGTGTTTTAAGGAGTCACATTACCCAAAGATTGATGTTTCTTGCAAGATTCGAGCCACTAGGTCCCTCTTGCCTTTAGTGTAACAGAGTTCTTGTAGGTAATCCAAATTATTCATGAAGAACTGCCGATCTATCTGCACAAACACCTCATCCACCACAAACGGTGCCATAATGCCCAGGGAATGAACCTCTTCCTCTGTGAACAAACCTGTGTACATGCCCTGAAATATACAAGTACAATTCAGCTTTTTAATTAACATATGAGCACACTGGCGCATGCATACACGTCAAATTCATGAGCAGCTATACTGACCAAACGCTGCACCATTTTGTCCACCAAGAGTTCCTGCTTGGTTCCAGGCAACAGCAGAAACTGATGAGGGTCCTGAATGATCATCCTCCGTAGAGTGTCCATCATATCCGCGGGGAACTTCTTAATGTGGCTCACTCTGTTCAGTCACACAAATAAAGCATTTAGATTGTACTGGTGATCATGATTTAGAGTCAAACTTTAAATAGATCAGGTGCACACGTATTACTGTGTAATACGCGAAGATTCAAGAGAGACTTCGATATTCCTTTATCTCCCACATCAGCTAAAAATCTAAATATACATTCTTAAAGAGTTTTTTCGTTCCACCAGCAAAATATGTACATATTCATGGTGAAGCTTAGACATTGTTTCTTTCACTTATTCACAATACAATGTCAGTCTCCATGCTAATTTAAGATTCAATTTTCTGAACTGCAAGACCAAAGAATTAATAAAGTACCTACTTAATGTACTATACTTTAGGGCACTGACAAATGACACCTTTATTACTTACGGCATGGCCAGGGCAATCTCGGCTCCAAGTTCTCCAAGCAGCTCAGAAAAAAACTCAAACTGGTACAGCTCTTCAATTATGCACTTTTTCTGGCAGTGGATAAATACACAAATGTTCTCAATGTTGTGGATGCAATTGCTCTTTTATTTGGTGTGAAGTATAAAACATAAAACCGGTGGGTGTCCTTACCAAAGAAGTGTGAAGAGCACTTGGCTGGTCTCTGATGAAAGTCAAGATTCTTTTCATTGATGAGGGTGAGGGATCCGCCTGGAAGACGTTCTTTAAAACCCTGCAGCTCATGCCTTGACCTACAGTTCCCAGATTCAACCTGGTCACATATAAAAAGGGTCAATAAATGTGCAGAGCTGTAAACATGCAAAGTACAGACTATAATATTAGAATACACAGGATGACGTCAATTAACTTCAATTATGAGAATTATTATTTGTAAATTCCAATACACTCACATGAAATTTTCCTCAATGGCTTTGTTATTACCATCCAGCACCTCTCTCAGAATTGCTTTGGCCTGAGAAAAGAAATCACATACAATAGTGTAATGTTGCCAAGACAGGATAAATTCTATTAATCAAAAGGACATCATGGGATTGCACAGACACAGTGAACATCGATTAACAGAAATTTAAAAAAAATTACATGTATCACAGGCACAGTGATTAGCAAAAAATATATTTTTTTCAAAGCTTAGATGAAATGTATCAACATTTTTCACGTGTGATATCCGTGAGAGATGCTGTTGTACCATGTTTATGATTAATAACCTAATATTTGTGCTTCATCTTTCTATACAGCAAGCAACATGTCCCTGATCTGTGAGTTACATTTACCACATCACAATGCCACAACAAGCTATTTAGTTGACTGACTACATCAGACAATAGCAGACAGTTTAAAAAGTTGAATATCGGTGTTTAAATTGAGAGCACGTAATAGTTTTGTTTTTATTTCTTTTGACAGGTCAGGACCAGACACTCATCAATGCATGGGCATGTATGTATGCATGCAAGTTTGTGAGGGTCTATGCTGTTGATGACGGGTTTTGTGCTACCTGCTGTGTGTTCCAGGGTTTTTGGAATGTAGAGGTGACATTATACACAAGTAGCTTTGTCCTTGCTTGAACGCTAAGAAGTGGTGTGTTGGAAAGTAAAGGCTCCACATTCTCCAACCAGTCAACTACCTCTGGAGAGGACTGCATAGGGAGGGGAGGACAGAGAGATTGCATGAAATCTATGTTAGAACTCATTTGTAACAATGCTGGAGCTGGTGATATGAGGAAGTACTTGACAGTGGACCGTTGTTAGAATATGTAATTTATACGACAACTTTGCCACAATCACTTTTTATTGACATGTTCTCTGGCAACTCACAGCTACTTGCAAAGTATAACAATCGTTGTTGAGTGCGTTCGGAACTACTCTCTCGTAACTTTTCAAATACTGAATATTGGGTGTCCATGACTTGTTTGACTTACAAACATTACATAATGCATTAATTTAGATATAAAAATATGTTAGCTATTTGCTTTGCTATTATCACACAAAGCATAACCTTGTCATTTTAAGTTAACAACAACCTGGTTCCCTCATTCGGTCAGCGATGGTGTTTCTGGTCAAACTCTCATTTTCAAAAGTGTGCATCAGGTCAGGCACACCTGCTCATACACTCTAAGCTTGCACTGCTCCAGAGATGCATCCTGAGAAAAAGACTGAGCAATACATTTAGCTTTCACTGTTGTTTCAGCCGTAGCTCTTGTGAGCTCATTATTTCACAATGACAGTCTGCATTTTATCTTTAAGGCTAACTGTTGTTTGTCTTGAGGGATGAATTAGGCATTTTTAACTCTGTTTGATGTCAAAATGCTGACATACAGTATGATACTCTTCGATGACCAACACGGCTCAGTTACACAAGGGACATACACTTTTTCACCTTGAGGGACAAAAACACTAGTTTCTCCCTTCCATGTGTGGACACACTGCAACATAGTTACTTCGCAAGTAACATGATCCACATGCATTGTGGGAGACGTAGTGGGGGGCAGGGGATGAGCTGTCATGCACGCTTTTGAGATGAATAGGCTTATTTTGAGACAATCTTTTAAACCCTTGTAGGGCACATACAGTATAGAATGATGAAGTGGGCAACATTTGGTTCTAAGACCTTAGGTGCGACACATATGCTTACCTGTCCACTACAGCACAGGTGTCAAATTCAAGACCCCTGGGCCAACGACGGCCCACTGTGTCATTCTATGGGGCCCACAAGCCCTTGAATGATGTTTGAATGTAAGTCCATTGTTTATGCAAGCATGCATTTACCCACAAACTACATCTCCTAAATTGAGTGTGGATTGTGTTACTGACAAAGTGATGGCAAGTGTGGTCTGCACCTTTTAAAAATGTCAGTTTTTAACGGATGAATGTCACGGATCGAGTGAAGGCAGAAGCTTGTTAACTTAATGATTGTTAATTAATTGATAAATGACATCATGTCACGTCATAATAACATAGCCAGACCTAGCATGTTTTTACATCTATGCAAATATCATATCTGTAAGTTGAATATGTACAGTAATGAACTGTCAATATCAAATATTTGTAAATGAGTAGTTACATTTTATATTAAATTGCATCAATACCTCCTTTGTAATCTATAATTTGTATTGTTCTCTATCAACAAAAGTTATGCATATCATCTATAAGAGAAGATTAGCAGAGAGTGACTACAGTAAAATCAAATACATGCTTTAAAATGGTAAACGTGTGTTGAGCAGTCAAAATTTGTTTATTATGTTTGAGAGTGTAGTTTGCGTGCTGTACCCATAGTTTGGTGGCAATAGCGTTGGCTTGTGGAGGGTTGAGACCTGGTTTGTGTGAAGCCATTGTGGGTAAAGAGGACAACAGTTTGTCAGAAGTTAGAGTCCAGTAGACCTCTGTCTGCAGTCCCACAATGAGGGAGCCCAAAGTCTTGAGCCCGCCTAAAGCGCTCACCTACAGAGGACAAGACAAAGGAATGTGGGATCATTTTAACCATCTCAACGTAGATTATCTCAATTCAGATGATGTTTGCAAAATGACTCACTTCTTCACTTGAATACAGCTTCTCAACAAGAATTTCAGCCTGTAAGTCAAGTAGAATTCAGAGTGAGGAAAAAGAAATGGAATATCAACAAACTATCGTGTAATTCCCAGTGCTTCACACTTTCATAAATTCTGGAACACAATTCCTGTAACATTACAGGCAAAAAAAACAGTGAATGCTTATGAACAACTCTATATTTAAGCTTTTGAATTAGATTTGTTTTGGATGGACTTTTAAAATCCTTTCACATAGACTTAACTTTCCCTGTAATTTTTTATAATTTCAGCGGCGCCTCTTTCATTATTTCTCACTGGTGCACTCAAACTTAACCTGCACATTGTTACCATGTTTCATGTGTTTTACCAGAATGCACTACCTGCACTCTCATTCCTAATGACCTAAAACAGTCATGCTTTCATCTAGCAGTAATTCCAAATTGGTCTGTTATGCACTAAAATTACTTTGTAGTGAAAATTTCATTTTGTTCTACCTCTCAAGTATGAAGTCTGTTTGGCAATCTGACAATTAACAAATAATCTGACATTATTTTCATTGACTTGAATAATTCCTTTATCATTCATGGTAGGTTGAGGTATCCTCTCTGTTCAACCCTACTTCTAACACATAGAATCAAGACAACAGCTGCAAGGTCGAGGGTCATATTAAGAGACACAGTTGAGATGATAGCTGAGGGTGAGCAAAGTGGAGCCTTTTGCAGCTCACCACAGAAAGACGGGCTGGCTGCCAGCTGTTCCACCAGCCGACAAGTGCCACCAGCTGCCAGGAAACCCAGTCATGTACAACAAAAAAGAAGCCTGTGTAGTGAAAGGAATCGTCTTCAAGCAGGCTTACTCATGCCTAACCTTTATCATATGCAAAAGAATGATCAGTTTACTGATTAAATAGTAATGGGTTTGACTCTGGTGCCTGTCAATGACGAACAGGATAAGTATGAATAGAGAAGAGACAGAACAGGACCAGAGTAAGCTCAAGATTGCTATGCCCCAACAGTTTAGGTTTGATAGTCTTGGATGCACTTGGGGTGGTTAGCTAGATGGATAAAGAACCAGACTTGTGAGACAGAGATCTGACCTGCTTGACATATTGAAAAGTGGGTGATGATTGTGTTTTTATTCACTTTTTTGGGCTTTTTGCTGTGCTCTTGAAATATTGTGCCATTAACAGCAAGGCCTGCAAATCTTATTCCGTACAAATCTTCCCAAAATTGGAGGTCCATATGTAACGACTTCAGTGCTTTGCTTGCCCTCTTCTTGTTCAACAAAAACGGTCATATAAAAATTAGAGATGTCCGATAGTATCGGTCCACCGATATTATCGGCCCGATATTAGCATAAAAATGTAATATCGGTATCGGATTTTTTTGCTTTAAAACCGATAAAATAAAAACCGATAAAAATACAATAATGGTTGCGTTACACTGTAATAGTGCCTATGTGCTCTTGAAGCGTTTACCGGCGCACATATCGGTATCGGCTGTTATTGGTATCGGTAAATTGAGAGTTGGACAATATCGGCATATTGGATATCGGCAAAAAAGACAATATCGGACATCCCTAATAAAAATGCAATAAATATGACAGAAGCAGAGGCAAAATAGGTCTAGACATACAGTATTAACTGCTCAGACTCGAGACGTGAATTTTTTTCAACAAAGGATTATGGGGAAACGTGTAACATGGATTTTTGTAAGCATAGTACAGGATGCTGACCGATCTGCTTTTGGAAAATGTATTGTGATGGTGAGAGACGTATTTCTACCTGCGCCGGACTGAAAGTCACATTAGCCAGAGCAGGGAGGGCTGGGAGAAGTTGGTCCTGACTGAGATCATCCAGGAAATTCACACCTAGTACTGGCAGCAAATTTGCCAGCTCTACCAGCCGCTCAGAAGAGAGTGATGAGGGTGATTTCAATTCTGTCTCGTTGAGGAACAAATTGGAAATCTGGATGAAAGGATCATGATAAGAGCATATGACTTTTAACAGTCAGTAAAATCCAAGATACATAATGGGCAGAGAGGAAAATAAACTTTATTCTGCCTACTGTGTGGCTCGGCAAGTTGACACCCTGACGTGTGCATTTTACAATGATGGCCTGGATGACCTTAAAGGCATCTGTCTTTTTGTATACCAGAAGATCATCAGGGTCTGCCAGGCATACAAGTTTACCCATCCTGAGAGAACAAGAACAATCGAAAACAGAGAGCACATGCCATGATCTGATCAGACGAGAAAATTCATCACTTAGTATAACTATGAAGTGTTCTGTTTTAATTCCATCAACCTTGGATAGCAACTGAGTAACAACTGCCCAGGGTGATTGGTATGCTTTGCTTTACAAAGTTAGTCTATTAACTCTATCCAACACAATGCTATGCTCAATGGTATTGCAGCATTTCTGGCAAAGAAACTGCATTGATTTGAGATACAATTTGATTATTAATTTTGCACAAGTACATTTTGTTACCTATAAATGGGCAAATCGAGCATGAATTAGAATGATTGATTTGAGGACTATATAGGTAGAGGCTCTGTTGAGGGATTGGATCGCATTGTTCAGTGTGCATAATAATTTCAGTTGCATTACTTGTGAATTACATTTTACAGTAAATCTGTTGAGTTAAGATGAGCTCATCAGTAGCTTATCTAGTCATTTATATGACTAGATTTCATATATTTTGTTTCATAAACAACTGCCCCTGCTATTCTTTGTGCACTCCCTACACCTATCTCTTATGAAATCTTATTTACATATACTTCCTTTCAAAACATTCTGATGAAAACCATCCCATTCCAACCGATCTACACGATTCCAGTTCAGCTAGATATTTGCGTTAGTTCTATACTGACCTCTTGAAGTCCTCAGCTGTCAAGTTACGGTAGGAGCCAATGAGTTTATGAGCAACAAATTCCTGCTGAAGCGGTGTGAGTGGGTTCCGATGCAGCACATCTAGACCCTCAAGCAACTGAAAATGACATGATCATATTAATGCAACTCAATAATAAAAAGTAAACTGACACTTCTGATAATTAACACAAAAAGACGGTCACATGCTGCTGTCAGAGTATATTTTCTTGTATAAAACTTTTTGCAAGGTGGCAATGGAACATTGCATGAACTGCCCATCCCTAATTCATGTGCTGCTTTACTTATTGAACATTACCTACAAGTATATGACACACAACAACGGTGACAGAGAAAGGGGAGTGTGCCGAGGCTTTTGACCACTATGTGACAAGCAGCAGTGCTGTGCCCTGGGGCTAATTGAAATGACAGAGCGGCCCTCTCCGGTTTCTCAGCTAGGTGTCGGCGCTCAGAAGGCTGTTACCTGAGCAGGTGAGAGGTGTTGGAAGTTGTGGAATGGCAGGTAAATGATCAGGTTACCAATGTCCCTGATGAGGGATGGACCACCTTTGGTTATGTTTGCAGGGGTCAAAACTTTGCTGTACCACTGACCAAATGCTCGTCGCTGCTCCAGGGATAAAAACTGCAAGTTGGCATTAATGGCCTCCCTCCTAAAGAAAAACAATACAGGAGAGTGGACATTTAGCAAATTCAACGATATAAATCCTATTCAAAATATTGTGATTTACTGCTTAATAAGAGCTTGAAGAATAAACACAGATCATCTCAATGGAATTGCTGTAGATATCTGCAATTAGCGGAGGATATGATCAATTCAATGTTTTTTGTGAATCAGTAGAAAAAACATTTTGATTAAGTTAACAGAGCAGATATTGACATATTCTTTTATCAATTCCCTATGTCCTGGTCGCTGGGATGAACTAGATTTCACGAAGCATAATTGAGATGCAAGTAAAAGTAAGAATATAGTTGCTTAATTTGTGTACCGTCCACGTAGAGAATGCCCTAACAACTTTTTTTTTTCACTGGCCCCCTAAAAAACGAGGCAAATTACACCTATTAAAATCTGTGAAATCGCATGACCTAACTAGTTTATTTTACACTCTATACATAATGCAGAATGCTTTCACGTCACAGGAGTGACACATCAGTTCTTGTGGAAGCCTGACACCACAGGTGTGTTCAGATTCAGACACACTGTATTTGCGAAAGCGACACAGCACGACTGTGGACCAGTAGTGCAAATTAAGTCATCCACTATTGAAAGTTGGAATTTTTTTTCTTGTCTGAGATTTTAGGAGACATGCTGCAAGACAAGGTTGTTTGTCACATAAAAGTATGAGATTCGATCCCTCTTACCTGTCAAATTAAGCTAATCTGTGACCACACTTGGGTTGTGAAAGAACATTTTCATGAGGCTTGTTAAAAATACAGACTGCGAGCCTGGCCCTGTTACTGCTACTGTTCATGTTCAAGTAGAAGAGTGTGTGGAAATAAGTTCTTGGTTTCTCATATGGTGTTGATTTGTTAAATTGACGAACATCCATGTCACATCTTTATAGAAGGGTTTTAATGAGAAAGATCTTGATGTGACATTAAGTCAAAGTCTGCCAAAGCCATGACCTCTCCTTTTAGATGACATGCTAAGGAAGAAAATGTGACATTCACGAGTGGCGAGTAAATGATCAAAACTGCTGTTACAATTCTCTATACATAGGTCCTTCTCTGCCTATATGTGTATTAATCCAAAACATTTTCAAGACAATTTAGTTTGAATAGCCATATGTCTAATTTGCTTGTGTGACAGACAATTTCTGAGCATCTAATTTATAAAACTGTACCAAAAGACCAGGTATTTAATAGAGTCATCAACACAGCAGTAGGCACTCACACATATCTGTTGTTCTGGAGTGGAGGCAAAGCTTGGATATCAGCTGGGCTTGCACTTGGCAACAAGGGACCCAATTCGGGCAAGAGGTTCCCGTCCTTTAAAAGGTGGGTCTGAAACAGTGCTGATACCATGGTTGATACATACTCGTCTGACAGCTGAAAAGGACAGACACAAGCATTTTCTTGGCTACTCAGGATGAAAGCGCATTTTGCTCTCAGGAGTATTACACAAATTAGTAAGACAGCAAAATTTACACAGCAGTGTGAACGTATGCTATTTTACCTGCAGGGTGTCCTTGTGTCTCCTATAGTACTGCAAAATCATCCTAACGGTAGTCTCGGGTGCTGCATTAAGAACTTGCCGAAGGCTCTTCAGTGGGATTCTGAAGTACTCCTACAAACACAAATTACATGTAGACCTGCCATTAAACAGCTAAACCTAAATGTACTTTATTTATACAGCCCTTAACAACAGTCCTTCCGGCGAGCCAAAGTGCTACACAATAGATAATAAGTAAAAAGATGAAAAAGGAAAAACAATTAAAACAAAATTTAAAAAAATTAAATAAACCATAACAAAATAGAGTAAAATAAGATAAAATTGTCACCATACTACAGGCAATTCAAAGCTATCCTAAATAAATATGTTAACAACCTACACTTGAAAAGGCCAAGGTTGGAAATGAAGCGCATTTCAATAGGGAGTTTATTCCAGGGCCGATGAGCAGCAGCGGAAAATGCTCATCCACCCCAGTGCTTTATTCTTGACCGGGGCACTTCTAGCAGTGATTGTTTGGTAGATCTCAGGGCTCTACTGGGGTCGTGAGGTTAAAAGTTCAGATAAATAGACATGGGGAAAGGACATGAAGAGCTTCAAATACAAACATTAAAAGTTCAAAATCAATTCCTTAAGAGATGGGAAGCCAATGTAAGGAGTTAAGAATAGGGGTAACGCGTGGTACTGTCTGTTAGTGTTAGTTAAAAGACGAGCAGCAGCATTTTGCATGAGCTGAAGGCTCTACGGGGAAGACGGGGAGATACCAACATAAAGTGCAATACAGTCGTCCATTCTTAAATTGATAAGAGCATGGATGCCTTTCTCAAGGTTTTGTCGGTTAAAAACATTTTGACTGGTCTAGAGCTGTAGCTGGAAAAAACTAGTCCTGACAGCATTGTTCATTTGTTTGTCAAACCTAAGATGACTGTCAAAGGTCACTCCTTGATCTCTGACCGTTGGATTGAGCTTTGAAGACAAGGAGCTTCAGTAAGCCGCCACAGTATCACCACACACAATAAACTCTGTTTTGTTGCGATTAACGTGGAGGACATTTTGGACCAACCATTGCTCACTGTCAGCGATGCAGTCCAACAAAGAACGTTGTGCACTGCTACTATCATGCTTCGCTTACAGATAGATCTATGAGTCATCTGGATAATGAGAGGAGAGGTTGAGCCGGGTCATTACTGACCCAGGTGACAACATATACAGTGAAAAGAGGATAGGGTAAACCACTTTAGCACAGTGCCATGGATGCCAGCATAATTACCGTACTTAAACGTGACAGGGGGACGGAGTGGTCCACCGTGTCAAAGGCAGACGTGAGATCAAGCGGCACTAAGACCACAGGACACTTGGCGTCCACAGACGGCACAATGTCAGTGTGCACTTTTAAGAGTGCATACTCAGTGCTGCAAGACAAGACCTAAACCCAGATTGAGACTCCTCCAAAATAGAGTTGTTTTCCAGAGAGTAGCGTTATTCTGTAAAGACAACTTTTTCTGACACAAGAAAAGGAAGTGCAGGTGTGTAACAGGTCTGAAATTTGACAACACAATGGTGTCAAGATAAAGCTTTGTAAGAAGAGGTCTGAACTCATGTTTAAAAGCAGCTGGGACAGTTCCTGATCCAAGGCAGGAGTTAACCAAGAGACAGGGCCCAGTATTAAAAACCATTTTCAGCAGTTTGGCAGGGACAGTATCCAAAAGGCAATTTGTTAGTTTCAAAGATTTTGTTAGTTTTGTTAGATTTGTTAGTTTCAAAGATTTCACATTTCGCCAAGAGAGAAATCAACTCAAGCTGGTCAAACACAGCAGAATGAGTTGAGACAACAAGCAGGTCCATATCAATATTCCTACTGACACTTTTGCTGCTCTTTTTTCTGATCGACTTGAGCAATATGAGCCATGATGATGCCATCAAAATGATGAGCCAACATTATTTTGGACAAAACCTAGCATCCCTATGAAAGTTGTGGTGCATTACCTTAATGAGGATCAACTTCTCAATGTTCCCATCTCTCCCCGTCTGCATTAGGCTGGTTAATACTCTCTGTTGGGAAAAACAAAAGAGTGACACAAAATGGATTAAAGAGATTAACCAGACTTTAGAAACTGGGAGTTGACATTGACATGTTTTTCTGCTTGTTAAATCAAGTGTGACACAGAGGGGGATTACACCCTGAGGAAGAGTGTTATTATGTCGATATTAATGACAAGGACGTAACCATATACTCTAGCACCCTGGTCATACAACAGAGGTCAATGGCAAGACAATAACAGTGAAGGTATCTGATATCAATGATTGAAAGGATAAAATTCAATGTTGGTGGATTTTTCTAGACAAAAAATATTTCAACCTGACTAAATCAAAAGGTGAAAACTTATTCAAGGTTAAAAGGCTAATGTGAGGAGAGAGAGGCCATCTTTATTCACACATTATGGCAAAAAAACAACCATGTATGAACAAAACTTTTATAGAGAGCGGTTGCTCACCCCAAAGCATTGCAGCAATACCCTCTTATTTTCAAAATTGGTCTCTTCCTCAAGATGGCGTTCTACAGATCGTAGCACATTCAGTCTAATGTTCTCAGTGATGTGGAGTGACGAATTCCTCATCTCCTCAAAGGCCAGCAGGATCACTACAGTAGTGCTAAGCGTCTGCTCCAGCACTCTATCCATCCATGGACTTAACAGACGATCGACTCGGGTCCTTAAACTCTGCACCCAGCATCGCAGCAGCAGTGGAAGGGCCACGTTCTGACTCATTCCAGGGTGGCAGACTGAGGAAAAGTCAGTTGAGCAGTTGAGATTAAGTTGTTTCACCAACTTTCTGGCAAGGCAGATATTAGACTCAGCTGGGCCACTGCCATTGGTGGTGCCGTGGGAAGTATAGCTTGCACATAATGTGCTCACCCACACACTAGATGGCTCCCCGGCAAGTATAGAGACAAGTGCACTATCATGGCAGACCGATGAGACAAAATTATGTTGATCATAGTCCCAGCACAGGGCTAGGAGTCCTGCATCTGGAAGAGCTATGCTCCAGCTGGTGTACTGGCACTGCTGAGAAGGTCTAAATCCCATCAACTCTTCCCCCTCTTCATCAGTTGTTACCCCTGGTTTTGTGCGGTTAGCACAATGCTTTATGAGCCATGTATTGTCCAGGTTGGCCAGTAGGTTGTTGAGAACTGTTGTATTGTGGCACACATACGTGGTGAAATTCTGTGGGTCAAGCTCTGCGCATAGAGCGAGCTCAGTCATATCCACAATGATGGGACGGGTCCATTCAGAGTACTTGCAAGCCTAGACCATGGATAATTGTGCATGTAAGATTAGAACGTCTTTGGGTGATACAATTTATTTTGCTTCAATATGACACAAAAAGTGTAAAACCTTACATAATATACAAGTCTGACCTTCATTCCAAAAAGGGCACACCATCACATAATGAAAATTAGCAAGGGAGGTTTAATGATTTTGCTTGTTTCTGATGTGCCCCCTCTTAAGTTTCTGTTTATTATTGTCTGTCTGTGTGTGTGCGGTATTTGTATTTGTTACTTTGTGAGGTGAAGTGAAGGGTGACAGTTATTTTGTGCCTACCTGTGGAAGCACTACCACCCCCTTGTCTACGCAGCCGCTTGTCGTCAGCCATTTGTTTTGTTCGTCTGCCAAAAGCATCTCCATGAGAGTGGCATTGCAGCAGATGTTCTTCTGAAAGGAAACCTTATCATGCTGCCAACAAAGACCAACCACTGAAGTGTCCACATGCCGCTGTCCCCATGTGTGATAGTCGCACCAGTGAGGAATGTTGAAATTTTCCTGTGGTGTTGGTGATGGGAAGGGTGTGACAGTGTTGCAGTACTCATAAATCCAGTAGTGCCGCTCATTTCGAAGTAACTCAGTAAGAAAGGTTTTGTTGGCGCAAACCTCAGTAGTAAAACCATTAGGGTCCATTTGGATGCATAGTGATAAGACATCGGTGGTAACCAACATCACGTCATGCCAGTCTGAGTAATGACAGGACTGTTCCACAAGTTGATTCATGTTTGTCTCCTCTGGTCCTGGCATTACTGGAACATCTGTACAGTTGACAATGGGCAACTGTTCATCCGCACTTGAGTATACCAGGATGAACAAACCAGTATGCTCACACAGCAGGGTCTGAAATCTGTCACTGTCCATGTTCCAGCAGAAGTCGACAATTACAGGCTCTACAGGGACAGTGTGTTGGGCAATCCAGTGATGATATCTACAGAGAATATTCACCATGTGTGCTGGGTTGACGGAGGAGCTTGCGCAGTGTCTCAAAAGCCAACTATTCCTCTTGTCTGAAAGCATTTTCTTTAACAAATCTGTGACACATACTTGCTTCACAAACTCCTCAGGTTCATTATCGCTGCACAGTGTCACCAGCCATGGGTCTACTGTCATGTCTCTAGACCAATTGCCATAGTTACAGATGAGATCATTGAGGTTGGGTGCGTCTCTAGAGTCATGGTGGAGGGAGGAGGGAGGAGCGAGTGGAGGGATTTCCTTGGGAGGGACAGCTGGAGAGGTGCGCATGTTCTCAAAAGGACAATCAGATGACCTGGTGGCAACTGGAGACATCAACGTTTGAATTAAATAGCACAAGTTGCTCCACACCTGCTCTATCTGAAGTGGGTTGAGGTTGCTCAAAGCTTGACAGAGTACAATTACAGACGTTGAGGAGGCTTCCCTTGAACCTGTGAGGAGCTCAGCACACAAGGTGTCATTGAGCATTGCAAGATTCCGACGATCACAGTTCAGCAAGATGTCGTGGTTGTCACCGTGCACCTCTTGGACTTTGCGTTGAAAAATGTTGTTTGGTGAACAGTCTGGATATGAACATACAGACTGTTCTGGAGGCAAGAAGATGTCGATGATGGAGTCACCGAAGGACCAGCTCACATTGTGGTTTATTCCCCTAAACAAAGAAGATACTTAAGACTCGTTCTTGTTAGGTGGAATTATGCATCAGATTCATGTTCAAACACTGATCAAAATTAAAATTACGTAATGACTTTCCTGAAATTTATATGGCTTTCTGGCATATGAATCACAGTAGTCTCCTTCCTTTTCTGCTCTGACTGGATTGAATGCTTTTGATGAGACGCTCTATTCATGCGTTCCTTTGGAGAATTGAGGGGTGGAGGGATAGCATGTCTTATTCTATGGTCATCATGCCAATTATCAATTCGTAGTCTGGGACAGACTAACATAGCATTCAGCACGTCATTCTAGGTTCATTTGAGTGTACATAGAGGGAACATGAAGCCCAAGACTATGTTAAAATGGATACCACAGTGTTAAATGGTTGGCATAAATGTCAATTTTTATGTGCAATCAAATCGGAGGGTCAATGGTTTAGTGAGGATTCATCTTTGTAGATGTATATTAAGTTCTCTGTGGAAAAAAAAAGCTCCAATGCCAAACAATCTAATTGGGGGGAATAAAAAGTTCTGGTTCAGAGTATTTCATAAACCAAATTAGTTGCCATTATGTGCATTTGGAGTTCACTGAAAACTTGATTTCTGTCATTCTTCACTGTTAATACACCTCTCATAAAATGGCATTAGTGAGTTAAATCCATAGAAACGTGTTTCATTTGCTAACTAAATGGATAATGACTAACACAATTTTGTTTTCGATTACTGTAGATTTGTTCCCAAAATAAGTAACATTGTTAAAGAGGTTTTGATATGAGTTGAAGAGGATGCAAATGACTTAAACTTAGGCTTTATTCGTCACTGCTACGTAAAACATGTTCAACGAATGAGATTGTATATAGCCCTACACAAGGTGCATGTCACAACAGAGCGAGGAACAGGAGTGTGAAGAAGAATTAAGTGTGAAGGTGCAGGAGACCCATGCATGGCATGCTTACCACATAATGAGCTGCTTAAGATCTCCTACAGAGGGTACAAAGAAAACAAACCGCATCAGTCCATCAATGAATTGACTTTGTTACGCAGTTAGTTGCAATAGATATAGAGGGAAGGAGACTCTTACCTTGTTCACATTGCTCCTCATTGCGTAAAGATGGGGCTTTAATTCCAAATTGTAAGGCTATTTTCACATATTCCAGTGGTGTTTGTACGAGGGTTAAGACATATTTTGAAAAATACGTCACAGCTTTCTCCACAAGTCCATTCAGAGTTCTCACCAAATTCGCTGAGAGGGGGACCTGAGCCAAAATGTTCATGAACATCTCTTGCAAACTGTCCATCTGTGCCGGCGTCAGGTAAGACCTCAGAAAGCCCCTTGGGCCTTCATCAATGCTCCTAGTGCATGTCTGGGTTCTCAGAGAGGATAGGTACAATAAAAGTGGTCTCCCCAGCTCTAGACCAACTGTCTTTGTTAGCTCTGCCTCCAGGCCACAGTCCTGCCTCTCAGACAAGATACAAACCACTGTTTGGGGAAAATTCTCAATAAATCTTTCTCTCAGCAGTGGCTCAACAATACTAAACAAATTAGTTAGAACACCATAATATGCATTGAGGTCCACTTCTGGAGATGGCTCTGAGAATCGCAGCGTGGGCCTGTGGCTGCGTGTGTTCGCATTTTTCTTGGACAAAAAATGAATTTCATCGATGACTTTGGAGATGTCCCCCTCTAACTTGGCGTGCTCATCAGGAGGGAGCTCAAGTTTTTTATGGATTATATTTGGTTCCAAAGAGACTTGCTGGACGTCACACGCGAAGCCTGTGAATCGTTTTGAAAAGAGACGATGTTATCTCTTGACGGCTCACTACATTGATAAAACATCGAACATAAGTCAGTATATTGACTTAACCAGCTAAAACAAATTGAGAGGTAAGTTCGAGTGATAAACCTTCGCACTTCTCTTTTGCCAGTCATCACGCGAGTAACCCTTACTTGCCAGAACCGATAGCGATGATACAGCCACACCAACGGATGGCTGTGCCAATAACAAATATTGAAATGATACAGGGAGAGATTGCTAAAGTCATATTCCTAGAGCTGCACGATAGAAAAAAAAACGATAGTGGGAACGTGATCGTGGTGGCCTCTAAAATCCGAGTTTACAACCCTAACTCCACGACCACTCAAGAAAAAGCGACAGAAATATCGTGGTGTATGCAATTATGGCATAATTCAAGATAGCATTATTTCACCTCACCGGTATAAAACGATTGAACTCACCAAACAGTAGTAGCACCAGGCAGGTTGCTGGTGTTGGCCACATTTTAAGCGTTCAAGTTGTTACAAAAGTAGCCTCCTTTGGAAAAAGTATATAGTTTTGTTTATCCGGTTGGAGTAGAGTTGATAAATGCGGGCAGCAGGGCCGGGATGAAGATGAGTAATTTCATAGTGAATATCTCCGCCGTAATAGTATTAGAGCAAAAGCAGCATCCCTCGGTTGTCTGCTCTTCTCTTTTCTCTTCGTTTTCTTTGCTGGTAGAACAAGTGTCTGATGATGACGGCTGTGAAGACGAAGATGTCGCTTAGAAGTCAGTAGGCTCTCACGCAGGTTCGGCGGCACTCAGGCTGCAACACTACACCTAGTCTCAAAATGCAGCGTAATTAAGGACACCGGTAAAGAAAATGGAGTAGGTGCGAAATGAGGGCTGTGAAACGCAGAACGGATTTCGCAAACAAGCACGGCCACCGGCGCTGAAATATTCATGGGCCGCGTTGATTAACTCCCGCGTCTGAAACCTGATGCTGCGAACAGAGAGGCTCAGGCACCCATCAGACTGCTGAGGGATTTTACAGCACATCTGTTGGTGCATTTCAATGAAAAACGCTGAGGATAGCAAAATACTGTAATATTAAGTTCTAATGACACTGTACACTCTTACTACTGGGTCAACTGTGTTGCATTTCAGATACTGTATGTAATGTAGCACCATTACATGGAGTCATTAACATACGTATTTGAAATATTCTTCATATTTCAATCTTTCGTTTATACAGTAGTCAAGTTTAGGCTGAGTTTTTCCCCCCAAAAAAATCATGTCATCATAGAAATTGCTACTGTTACCAGACATTGAGGAGTGATGTGTCTCCAGGTCAGGTACTGTATATGCTTGAGTGGTGGTCAGGAGTCAAGGGTTGAACCCTCAACCTCAAGCACAATTGCTGCATTTTACTTGTTATGCCAGTGAAATGTTTCTATGAGTATCTATATGAAGGATGCAGGCTTTTAAAACTAAGATTCATATTATGCCAGTAATCTGTGATCTCTACCTTCCTCCTGAACAACTGTTTTGTCATACCTCAAACTCACAAGCAATGAACACAAGGGCATGCAAAATAGTTTTAACTTTAAAACTTTGTTTCTGAAATTCAATGTAACTGTATATACACTTTACAATAACATTTAGCCAGACAGCAACAAAGATGTCTGAAACATTTTAAATACATCTAACATAACAGCATTTTTCGCAAGTAAAATAGCTTACTGGATATTGGAAAATAAAAGAAAATCATAAACACGATAGCGCTTTTCTGCAGAAAAAGTTCCATGATTAAAATTTAATTCAGGACTTTCCCACAAAGCAAACTGTATTCTCTACATGCTAAGTTTAACAATTCAGTGACACTGTGCTAAACTAAACATACAGATATTTGTAAGAAAAAAACGCAAACACATCTGATGTAAAGTTAAATCTTAAAACACATTTAAAAAGTAGATATGACATGCTTTTTCAAATCAAAAATACAAAAGTTTTTCCTTATTTTAAGGATTTTTTGAACATGAAGCTGCATGTATTGTACAACACACAGTGTACAATAAACTTGTAATGCACATATAAAGGAGCTGGATGAAAACTATCAAATGCCTCCCACCAATCCTTCACAGTCACAGGCCGCGCTTTGACAACACTGCAGGTGAGGCTTGCATACAGAGGGATGGTACAACAGTGAAGATGGTGAGGTCGTAGGGGAGGGGGGCTACTACGGTGGAAGCTCAAGAGACGTTTCCTCTTCCACGCATATACTTCTCGCAACCTCATTCAACATCCGTAGCGGAGGAGGTTCTCATCATTTTTGTTTTTGAAAGCGTCACAGAATTAGGAAAAACAATCAAGACTTCACTACATGTTCAGTTTACATTCATTGTCTGGAAGTGTCAACTCATAACGTTAAGCTCGAGGAAACACCATTGTGCCCTGTAACAAATTCATTTGAACACAAATCAAATTTCTGGGGGGCAGAGGGGATTCGTCTCTAATGGGCAAAGCAGGAAAATTACCCGTTGATTTATCAAACTTGTGGAACAGTGCACGACAGATACTGCACAAAGACGCGAGGCAGTGGTGGGGTCGGGGTCGGGGGCAGATTGTCTCTTTTCGTACGAATGCTGGCCATCCAAGTGGGATATACAATAAACATTCTGTGTAATAATATGGCACTGTACAGGCAACGCAGATAAATCCCAGACACAATGCAGTTTGATCCAAACTGAAGAACCAGAAAAGTTGAAAAACACATGCCGAAAGAGCCGAGAAAAGTTCCTGGTAATATCACCTTGCTCAAGGCCAAAGATAACTTCTGGCTTGTGACAGAAAACTCCATGAAAGATGGTATTGCTTCCAGTCCGTTCTTGCTGGTTCTGACCTGTTATACATACACCAAATTTACATTGCTTCCATTGTTTGTTTCAGCACTGAATAAATTAAGGTATGACAGAAGTAAATGGCAGTTGAGGATGACCGTCCAGATTTAAGAAGGGCAAAAGACACATTCAGATAGTTACTACTCCTTAACACAATGTTTTAAACAGTCAAACAAAGTAAAGTGGAAAAAAAGGCCATATGTACCAAATAAAGCAGATGAAAATAGGGTGAAAGGAGGTGTGATTGCACACCACAGCATTGAGGCTGACTGATAATTGGAACTGCTGCTGGTGCCAGAAACAGCTGGTAAGGGTCAGGTTCTAAGGGTATGCTATGGGTCAACTTCATGACACACTGGCAGAGATGTGCTACATTGGTCATAATTTGGTGCTACTGCAGTATCCATCAAATTACACAGAATGATAAAACAAACTGATCTCTGAGTTAGCTAGAATACTTTGATTAGGACTGTTATCAATACTGATTAAAAACAAAATGACAAATTCAAATACTACTTTTAAGGGAAGATTAAAATGTTAACACTTTGAAAACTATAACCGTCAATGCCATAAAATGTCAACTTTACAAATCTCAATTGTAGTACTTAATCGTGAAGCCGCTTTCTGTCTGGTACACTCAATGCATCGATTGCCACTGTGTAAAAATCACAAAGTTTGAATGAATGGATTATCTTTCAATTCAATTACACAACAATCGATACACTTTCTTACACACCAGCTTTCTCTACAAGAAGAGAGTTAAAGAGAAACACACATGACCGTTTATTATCACATCTCAAAAACTGAAATAGAAACACTAACACCTGTTTAAAACAAAAGAACAGCAATCATCAATTGAAACTTGAATCAGCTACAGTGGAATGCATATGACTTTAGTGGCTACAGATCTTGTGCCAAACACGTAACTGGTGCATGCGCAGCTAAAAAAAATAGCATACGCCGAGTGCCTTAGTAGGCCAATCATTCTTGAAATAGGGCTGCAGCCAGAGTGTCACCGTTAGTCTCAACATGAGCACCTTGGGGCTGTTGGGGTACACGGACTCCTCTTTATGAGATGATGTGTTCACATCCACCGAGCGAGCACCAAGACTTCTTAGATAAGTATGAAGACAGTGTCCAGCTCCACAACTGTAGAGTCTGCCGTGTCTTGTCAATAGCATAAGTATTTTCTTCTATTCATGTGGTTACTAAAAAAAAAAAATCACTCAGCTCTTGCTGTAGATGTATGTCTTCTTTTAAAAGCAATGGCGTGTTTAAAAAAGAAAAGAAGACAAGGCTAAAATTTAAAACAGTAATGGCAATGTTGTAGTTTGTAATCCCAGGAAAGGCTTTATACAGGAGTTTTTTGCTGTTCATGTTCTCCCATTCTGAGAGTCAGTTGAAAATTTCAGTCTGGAGGCAACAGGTCATGCAGCCGGAATCTCTCTCGGACATGCGGCCGAACATCCTCATTCTAGAGATCGCAGAAATCATGTGGATCAAAAGAAATGCACCTCAGATTAATGATACCATCAAATCAAAAAGTATCTTGTACTCTAATTTACTTATCCAATATCTTACCATCTGTACTAGCTTTTCCAGAAAAGGGACCAACTTCAGGAGTTCATTATCATTCTTATCCATGAACCAGCTCTCTATGGGAATCCCATTGGACAGCTTTCAGGAGAGAAAAATATAGTTCACATTTACAAGTTTCTTTGAACCCCCTCACCGTGTTGAAAATACTACAACATCCAATCCAATGCAAAACACTTGTACTTTTTGCCAAAACACCTACTGAATGATGAGATTTAATAGTTTTACAATGGCGGAACGAAATTTCTATTGGTGTGATCTGGAGTATTCACCTGATAAGCAAAGGCTTGCGGTGAATTGTCAATGATGATGGTTTTGGAAAGATCTCTTCCCAAGATGTTGAGGTCCTTGATGTAATTTCCCTGGACGCAAACGCAATGCTCACGAAATAACCTGTGTCTACAGTTACAGTACAGAGTGGGGGCAAGGATGGGGGGGGGAAATCAGTGAAGAGGGCAAGCAATCAATTATTCAGAAAAACCACAACACTGACACCTCGATAGAAGTGCAACACCAACACCAGCCTTTTCAACTCAATCACTTTTTCCACTGATGCTCTCATTCGTTTGTGTGTGCTTGACTTCATTAAGAAAATGTATGTAAGAAAATGGGGCACCTCACTAACTGCTTCTTAGGATCCAAGATGTTGAGCAGTTTGTCTGCATACACTTTTTTAGAGGCTGTGAAGAGAATAATCTAAGAGGGAGTAAAGATGAGCGTTAAAATTTTCTTATGAGATGTGATTCACACACGTCAACAAAATGCATATGCTGTTACCTCATAGATTTGAGACATGCGTTCCAGGAACTCTCTGAAGAATGGTCGCAAACGCACATACACCTAAACATAGACAAAACTTGTGATCAGAAATGATATGGTATGAAAAAAAAATCTACAGAGTAGCTTTTGAATAAATGTTAACAAGTGAGACTATTTTTAAAGATAAAATGTTTTAAATAATTCTATTTCATCAGGAAGACATGTCTAAATCAGATATTCAGCGACACCTTGTCTGATATTCATGTTCTTTTATCATGCTGCACCCGCTCCATCCAAGTCCCACAGTGTACAACATCTTGGGTGCTCATCAAGAACAACTTCTCCCCAGTGCTCTAATGACAGCCCACGTGGGGACAAGCTCATAAATGCACTGGCGACAAAAAATGGAGAAATTTGAGGTAATCCTTGGTGGAAAACACCAAAACATGGCCACTGAAAAAGGAGGCGTCTTTTTGCCCACCAAATGTCATTGAAACGAAAAGAAAATGACTGAAAATGGCATTGTGAGACATACAGTAACATTAAGGCAAGTACATCCAGACACTGCAGTACTCCTCAGACCACACTTCTGGGGACCATATTCTCCAACTCCTTCTCAACAGCCAAGAATGGTAACAGTAACAGTAAGTAATTCTGCCATACAATATTCTTGTAAGGAGAATCCCTCCTCAAAGGATGGGAAACGGCAGTTGTTTTGTCATGGATGTGACAAACAAGCATTCGGCAAGCTTTCAGCCAAGAACATCTGATACAAAAAGGAATCAGGCCCTGAAGGGGATGGAAGGGCATCTCAGCTCCGATCTCTGGATGGGGTCTGCCACGCATTACATGAAAAGAAGACATTAATTGAGGCAGCCACAAAAGATCTGTTGTTGATTCTCTAAGAGGATTAGCACAACATCCATGCCGAGTTCCTCTAACAAGTGCGCCCAGAAAAAAAAGTGTATTGGATGCAGGTGGCCACACCAATTCTCAATTTCATGTAGATTTGTCCTCTATTCTCATTGGTTGATAAAAACAAACAACAAACACTTTTTAGAACATTATTTGGAAAGAACGTCCACCAGAAAGCACTCAGCCGTTCCCCCAATGCCTGTCTGATACATATATATCATCATACCAATCACTGCATTTAATCAGTGAGAACTGTTAATGTACGACTCTTGGTTCAAACTAATTTTAGAAACAGAGTAGGTAAGAGTCACAACTTCAAATGCACACAGTGTTTCGAATTATGTTGCTTCTACCCCCCCTAGAGGAATAATGGAAGAAGTAGGGCTTCCTGTAAGGTTGCAAGTTAAATCTGTGGTTCCCAACCACTGGCCAGTCTGCGGGTCATTTTAAACTGGGCCGCACTGAGAAATAAATGGGAACAAACACTCTCAAAAAATAATGACAAAAACAAAAAATGGGAACAAACAAACAGTCCTAAAGTACTTTTTCTGCGCACAAAAAGATGGTGCACATACAAATGGAAGCAATAAGCTTTCACTGATTCACACAAAATTTTGAGTGATGCAAATAAATAATCTAAAATACTAGAAAGATAATTATCGGCTCAACACCACTGGAAAAAGAAACAAGGTGAGCAAGACAACAAGACAAACAAGCAAAACTGAGAGGCATGTTAACATGCACATTTTCAACTGAAGAATTATTGCACAATTTTGCCTTCATTTAAGTGTATAATTTGTAGAAATATCAACATAACCTTACACTATGGGGTCTTAACCCTCAATTGTACCCTTTCATGACAGGACTAGGTTTAATCACAAGTCTCTGATGATAAACAAAAAGTGTTTGTCATGGTCAACATGTCAGTGAATTAAAACAAATTTAAGAGCACTTGCCACCAGACACTTGAAAAGAATTCTGGATTTCAATAAAGATTCGAAACTGTGCTTTATATTTGCTGACATATTTAAATTATTTGCAAAAATTACTGTCTATCTCTGACCACAAGTAAGTCATATAGAATTGAGCAAAACCTGGTCAGAGGAGGGTATAAAGCTTTACTACTGAACCACACAAACCTGGTGACTACTGGTTGATTAGAAGAGTTTGCACTGACTGTGAAGAGGGATGAGTGTACCGTGCAATGGGAATGTCGCAAAGTGTAGCTGAAGTGTGATTTCAAATAGAATAAGTTTGCCTTCTCCTTACCTGGTAAATTACATCCTGAAAGAGGACAGGAAAGGTCAGGGCTGCGTCTTCCAGCTCATTTAAGCTGCAGTGTACCAATGTTTCATCCTAAAGACATAAATTAAGAAGAGTTAATATTAATACATTCAAAAGTTGCAATGCCATTTAATTTCTAACCAAAGCTTACCAGGTCAAGAACTAGAGAGAATTCTGGTGTACTGCGTGTTTTAAGAGGTAGAGCTGGTTTTCGAGTGAGTTGCTCCTCTGTTAGGGGAGGGACATGCTTGATGAAGAAATACCTATAAATCAAGACAGAGACAAAGTTTTTTTAAAAATGAGCTTTTATACGGTCACAAAACACTACTTGCCAATACTGACGCAGACAGAGGGTATGAATTACAATATGAAAATATCCTGACATGAGAAAAGTATCACTAAAATCACACCTAAAAAGTAGCCCTTTTTTACCCCATAGTGTTGCCTGTCTTATGACTTACACTCAGACGCGATTTACATGTGAAATTAGTATAATATCTAATTTCACATGTTCACTATTATCGCTTGACAACCACGCATTGGTATCCTACGTTTGTGTACCAGTGTCCATGACTCCTGTACCACTATAATTTCATCATTACTGTTAATTGATTAATGTAATTTTAAGTGCTGCTTCCTTTTTTCATCCTGTTCTGCTCAGAAGAGGAAACAGCGCTCCATCTACTTCTGGAGTTGTCGGCGTTGTCAAGGGGCACCCAGACAATGAAGAATCCAATGGATTAAGAGATCTGGAGTGAGATCATGGGTTAGGTAAACTAGTTGGCTTGTTTTCTACAATTTAGTTGAAGAGGAAGTGGCACTTCATCTACCTGTGTAGTTGGCAGAGTTGTTCGTAAGCAACACCGATGGTGAGGAATTTAATGGATTTAGTGATTTGGAGTGAAATCACAGGTTTGGAATACTTTTTTATGCTTGAGTTATCTGAATAAAGGTTACGTTAACATACCAGACTCATTTTAAGTTTGTTCTCTGTACTTCATGCGACTGAATGTCTGTCACTGTGTTACACTAGCATGCAGTACACCTATTCAACACATTTCTCTCTAATCTATTGTTATTATTATAACTTGCCTTTCAAGATGAAATGTCTGTTTTTGGTCTCAGATTTTGTTAAATAAATTTCCCCAGAAAATGTGACTTCTAGCCTGGTGCAACTTACATTTGTTTTTTCTTCATTATTATGCATTTTCTGGCGGGTGCAACTTCAACTATACTGTACTTACGGGTCAAACACCTCCCAGTCTTCCTCATAGGATGTCTCAGGTACTGTGGTGGGAGGAGAGTCCACATAGGCCATTTCTGGGGTGGACCCTGGCGCTTGGATCACAATAATATACAAGATGAACATTATCACTTCACAGAATGAGCAGTGAGGATGAGAAAAAAACACTTGCAACAGAGTTGCACCATCTACCTGTGAGAGGTGGAAGGTCAGCATCAGCCTCCATTTCTCCCTCCACTGCTGTACAAGATGCATCTGGGATGTGTGGAGGTCGCAGGGGTGGCAATGCAGATACATTCGAGTACATGCTTGTGGTGGTGCACAGTTCCTGTGTGGATGTCACTGTGCTGGTGGGTATCTCCACTGTTTGCTCCATGTCCAGCTGCCTGACTATTTCCTCGGCCTCCAAAGCCTGATCTGGGGAATCCGAGCCGGAGGAGGCTAACAGACAAAGGATGATTTATTTTGTCTATCTACCTCTTTAACTCATTTCAACGTACTCAAGCAAGTATGTTGCAAAGATAATGTTAACATGTAGTTTTCAATTTATCAGATTATGACTCCTTGGTCCCACTAGATAAGACATTATGAAAAACAAAAGTTGCAGTGGGCTTTTTTTTCCACATCCATGACAAAACAACTGCTAGTGCCCATGCTTTCAGAGGGAATTCTCCTTGAAAGAATATTAGGTATGACAGAGTGATTTGGTTACCATTCTTGGCTGTTGAGAAGAAGTTGAAAACAGGGGAGAATATGGTCCCAAGAAGTGTGGTCCGAGGAGGACTGCTTGGCACCTCGACAGCTTTCGTCTCCTCCATGCTGCCATTGGGTTTCTCCTTACTCCTGTCATGATTGGTTGCTTCTGCAACATAATTTTGACCAGTTAACAGACTATGGTAAGACAAGGTTAGAATTTGTTTTGTCTTGTGTCACTCACGTCCATTGACAGAGCCTCTCCGGCCGACCCTGGTAAAGGTCTGGCATGGAGTGTTGGGGGCTGAAGGTGTGGAGGTGATCAAGTTGTTATCCACGTCACAGTGGAGGCGTGCCTTTTTGGCTGGACTCTCCTGTTGCACCTTGAGGGGACAAATTGGAGCTGAGTCAAGCGACTGTAAAACAAATACAATCCAAATGTGTTTAACTCAAGTATTGATCAGATTTGTTCAGATACCAAGAGAGATGTTTGACCTTAACTCTTTGACTCACTTTCCATATTGGAAGAGGTACTGTCTAAATCTGGTGTCCACAATCGGGGGCTTAAAAATAAGATTTGGTTCTTCGGCCAAGCGGATATAGATCTCAGTGGTGTGGTGTGAAAATAGGACGAATGTCAAAAAGTGACATTTTCTAAAGAGATTTTGGAAATACGTGTTTGCTAATTGTCATGGCTATCATTGATAAGATATTGAGAAGGGCAAAATGTTTACATACAAGTCCATTTCAAAAGACAATTCTATAGATATTTAAGTCGTTGTCGAGAGTGTCTGATTACTCTCGGTGAGAAGAGTTTCAGACTTCAAATACTGATAGGCTCCTACGTGAATCATACCACAGTGATGTGTTCTGGGCACTTAGTTTTTCGATGATCTACAAAGTGTGCCCTATGCAAAAGAAAGCTGTTAATGTTGAATCATCAAAAACTACTGTTAGAAAGGCTGACAATTATTCTTTAGAGAAACAGTAAAGACTCTTTCACCTGTAATTAAAATGTCTATTGGATGAGTTACGGAACTTTTCCTGTTACTATACTGTCCTGCACACTCTGTGAGCCAATAGCTAAATTTAGAGTGAAGCAGTGTTCTCAGACAAGCGGTAGCATTCCACCAGAGATTTCTTGTGGAACATGACACTCATATGGAACATGGCTGACAAACCCAAGACCTACTTCACAGACTTGGTGGGAATGGTGCTAAATTTAGTTTAAAAATGGAGATTTACCAAATAAAGCTAGGGAAAAATGATAATCAAACTGATATCTTGATTATTATTACTGATATCTTACTCAAAACAGAGGATGATGTGTATTGTCTTCATTGTACAACACTGAATCACGGGAAGGCTGGATAACTTAAAACAAACAACAAACCTTGACTGCATTTCCTCTGATGAGCTTCTTAATAGTAGAAAACAAGCCCCTTCCACCACTAGTAGGTGTGTCCTCTTCTACTTCAGAGTGCTTCCTCTTGGTCCGTGATGGGCGTGTTACCAGGCTGGGATTTGGCTGCTGAGACGCCTTGCGCATTCTCAGCCTCATTGTTTTAGAAGTCACATGTAAGGCTGTAAGAGTGGATGAAATACAAAAGAAAAGTGTGTGGCTTAGTGATTGCATTAACAATCCATTAACACATTAACAGTTCAATAAAAAAAAACACAGTAATATGTGCAAACACCAGTTCACAAGTTGGTGGAAATCTGTGTTCAAGTGGGTAAGACTGTCAATTGTATGTGTTGTACAAAGCTGTAATGGTTGGATAACACTAGCACATACTGCTGCCAACATCTGGTTGCATTCAGGATCCCGTTTCACTTACATCACAGTGGATCACAACAGCTACAGCTGGCTTCAGTTGCATTTCTATTGAAAAAAAAACCCCAAAACCTAACCAGTACATGACCAGCTGCAAAAGGCGATTCACAGTCAGAAATATACACTCTGAACAATGGCCATGAAATGACAGTAACACTGTAAAACTTGAATAGGTTGAGACTTATACCTGGGAATAACTTTTATCTTTGAACAAACCTCTCTCTATTCTCTCAAAGTTCAGCACTTGCTCAGTCAAGAGCGTTCAGTTGGCCTGTCCCTCGTGGTTATGCAACAACAGTGGGCTAAGCATTTGTCAGGACATATCCAGAAACTGACAGGATCCTCTCACACACAATGGAAAACTACGGAGGTGGACCACTGACAAGCAACTGTAACTCGTCTCTCTTACTACTGCTTCTCTTTGTTGAGAGCCAAATATCTCTGGGTGGCTGTATAATTGTCACAGGGTGAAGGTCATAATACCCTCGTGATGTGTTTTGTGGTCCAATATCATGGACTGGCAGTAGATGCCGGCAGACGGCGTGCACAGATTACCAGTTCACATTTGAGTGAGATCTGTTGCACAATTGTTTTATTCAAGTTTAAAACAATTTTGCTCAGGTTCACCGACGAACAGCAGAGAGCAAATTGAAGACATTTTAGGGCTCAGGTTTGATTTTCTACTCGCATAATTCCATGCCCCCAAACAGCATGTTTTTTTTTGTTATTTTTTTTAAGCAAAGTCAAGTTTACCTCCGTTTTAGAATAATGTGACAAGAGAGCAACATAGCAGCTCGTGAGTGTTTATCTTTCGGGGCATTCTAGTGAAACCAGTGATCATGCACGCAGCATCGATGGAGCCAGTGAGAGGGAAAATAGGAACATGCAGATCTGTTGCACAATTGTTTTAGCATATTATACAATTCAGACAGAGTAAAAGCTTACATTACAACAACCAATTTCGATCACAAAATGATCAGGGATGTGGACGTTACCTCTAGAGGACTGCCTGAAAAGGATTGATGAAATTTGATTGCCATCTTTTGCAGAAATATACCATTATCAAATATAAGAGGGCTGAAAATAAACACAGGAAATTAATTCAAACATATCCTACAGACAAGCAGTCCTGTGGTGCCAAATCTGTTTTTTTGTTGTTGTTTTTTTTTTTGCGCCATGGTCTATTCCGTATTTTTGTTTCAGTTGCCGCTACTGCAGAAAAACCTGTTAGAAAAGTTAAATATTGGAAACTCATTGTATAGCTAATCAGGTGATTAACTCATAACTTCTACAAAAGGTTTCCTGAGCGTTAAGATATCCTCTCAGTAAACAATGTAATCATGTGAAAGACTGCTGACTTGACAGATGTTCAGAAGACAGATGTTGACACCCTCCATTACTTAAAAAAGCTGTATGTTCACAGAACACTGTATCCAAGTATATTCACACGATGTTGTGGACCTGAAAAGTGTGGTAGGAAACGGTACATAAGTAACTTGGATAACCACATCCTTAAAATGATGGCCAAGCAAAATCCATTTATGAATTTCGGAGAGTTTACAAAAAACAAGTATGCCGATCAAAAGCGACTATGCACAGACAAATCAAGGAGATGGGCTGAAATTGTTGCATTCCTCATGTCAAACCACTCCTGTAACAGAGACAACGTCAGAGGCTTATTACCTGGGATAAAGCAGAGAAGAACTGGACTAATACTCAGTGGTCCAAAGTCCTCTTTCCAGATTTAAGTCATTTTGAGGTCAGGAGAAAGAATGGACAGGGCACAGCGTCGACTTCTGTGTTTTCTGAAGTCCAAAGTCAATGCAACCATCTATCAGGAGGTGCTAGAGCACTGCGTGCTTCCTTCTGCTGACGAGCTTCACGAATATTCAGATTTTGTTTTCCTGCTGGATTTGGCACCTGTTTGTACAATGAAAAGTACTAATAAGTGGTTCAATGACCATGGTATTACTGTAGTTTATTAGCCCTCAAACTTGTCCCAGGCTCATCGCCCACATGCCAGGCGGCACTGATGTAGTTATGGATGCAAAAGTAGACCCAAACAAGTATTGGGTGTTTAGGCGTGAATACACTTTTCCATAGTGTGACATGTCTAGTTAGAAAATATCCTTTTTGCGGATATTGTCATATTTTTATTTCTGAGACACTGTACTTTGGGTTTTTAATCATCTAAAAGCTATTATCAACTGAATTCAATTAAAATCACAAAAATAAAGGCTTCAAATATTTCACGTTAGGTGTAATGAATATTAACTAGTTTCACCCTCTGAAACACCCTCTGAGACAAATACTTTCAATCATTTAACAATATTCAAATTTTCTGAGCTGCACATGTACAGCAGAGCAGTATGTATTTATTGCATTTTCCAGAGTCGCACTTTTTTCTTTTGTTTGGCTGTGTCTGCGACTAGTACTTGGATAAAATATACAGTACGTGTGAAATTATTAATGTACATTTTTTCATGTGTGCGTTATTGTCACACTGTGAACAGCGCTACGTCTCTCTAGGCCTGTGCATCAGTACCTTCTACCACTTCCTGTAACCACTAAAATTTCAACATTACCATAATTTATGGCAATTACAATGATTTTAGCGCCACTTCCTCTTCTGCGGGATAGAGGAAGCGGCGCTTCGTCTACCTCTATAGTTGGTATAGTTGTTTAGAAACAACAACGAGGATGAAGAATTCAATGGATTTAGTGATTTCTGGTGAGATTGAGGGTTTGATTAACTTGTTGGCTTGTTTTATAGATTCAAGTTATCTAAATAAATTGTTACATTAACATACCACACACGTATTAAGTTTGTACTTCATGTAGCTGAATAACCATCAATGTATTACACTAGCATGCTGTACACCTATTCAGCGCATTTTTCTGTACTCTATTGTTATTAGTGTGGGGCAAACAACTGGCGGAGGACTGCCACATGGTGCTGATGCAGTTTACACAAGCGTCATAGGCAAGTAAAGTAGTACCAATCCCAGTATGAACCATCACACCGAGCCCCATGGCCATACAATGGGGCAGAGGGATTCATATTTACTCATATTTACTTATGAGTATATTTACTTACTGCCAACTGCGTGCGATTCAACAAAACCCAATGGCCTCTACACGTTAACTGACTATAACCCAGCTGATTCAGATTTGATGCCCAACACAGACACCATTGCGTTTCCTAGCACAACTGCTCTTTGTTCCTCCATTTCTGACAAAATCATAATTTCCCACAACTCTAAAATAGGAATATGCTTCCGTCATCTACCTCTGCGCCTGATCAGAATTGATATAGCTCGCTTTTCATAGTTTAGTTTAGTTTAATTTAATCAGATATCAGACTCAGTGTTTATAGATGGCCCATGGCAAAAGAATCTGTGCAAATGTCCAAATACACAAAAATCTGACAACTTGTTGGCATCTCTGTAACCAATAGCTAGCGTGAACTACCCATAATTCAAGTTTAAAACAATTTTGTTCAGGTTCACCGACGAACAGCAGAGAGCAAATTGAAGACATTTTAGGGCTCATGTTTGATTTTCTACTCGCATAATTCCATGCCCCCAAACATCATGTTTTGTTTATTTTTTTTAAGCAAAGTCAAGTTTACCTCCGTTTTAGCATAATCTGACAAGAGAGCAACATAGCAGCTCGTGAGTGTTTATCTTTCGGGGCATTCTAGTGAAACCGGTGATCATGCACGCAGCGTCGATGGAGCCAGTGAGCGGGAAATAGGAACATGCATGCTATTGGGTATGAGCTAGCAAACGCTAGCCACGGGACCACATTTGAGAAAAATAGAGGGCCTTTCCATAGCTGGTCGACTGCGAATTCCACCGCGCGGATAATAACTAAGCCTGACAGGTACAAATCACTGCTACGGACAAATCTGTTAATGCAAAGCTGTCAAACGAATCCCTACTAGACGTGTCTATTCCAGAGGTGTCATTCCAATAAACCCACAGTAACTGCACATACCTATCCACTAGCTATCATAGCCACCTAGCGCGGCGCAACCTTCTAATCACGAATTTCGGGTGTCGGGGCATTGTATGTCTTAAGTACTTCAGATAATGCCGTATCAGACTCCTTATCTGAGACCAGGGATGGTGTGTACACTCTTTACACACTGACACATGTCGGATCCGAACCAGTCTGTTTGCTTATAGGGGGCATTCAAACAGCAACTCCAGCCAACTATCTCGGGTAATTGGTAAGCAAGTTTAGCAAAGGAAATGAAGCCGAAGACAGTAACAGAGGTAGGCACCTTTCAATGCCAATGTCTGCAATAATTAGAAACGACGGCGTGCGCGTTCAACAGTTGCCATGACTGGTTTCAAGAACAAACTGACAGTGAACTTAGTGATGTAGCTGACGCTAACATGGTGTCAATTTCTCCGCATAGCTACAGCCTCTCTGAGTGAAGGGTTTGCCCACCAATTCCTACTTGCCTTTAATGCCGTAATGTTCATTCAGAAAGTAGAACTATGCAGTGGAGCATCCATCACATACAATGCCGCTGAGGTCATTTGGTGAACCTTGTGGGGTTTGCAACGAAACGGAGCCGCTAGCCTGTCCGTGAAAATACCAGCCGAGGACACTCATTTCATTACTGCTAAGTTCATCATGTTGGCAAGTGTAGTAACTATCATAAGTTAACATATCCGGTACCGTATAGCATCAATAGTTTCGACAAGGGAGTGCAACAGAAATATGTAAAATAGCCATTCGAGCAGCTAGCCAGTGCTTCATCAGGCCATGTTTAGCTGCACTTGGCTAACTAGCATTAACCCACACTAGCTTAGCTCTCTTGAAAAAAATGCTTCGGGCTAACAGATGTGTGTGGGCACGGGAAGAAAATATTTATTCTCGTTAGCCAACGATACGTCGTGCACACTTCGTGATAAAACGCAATGCAATCAAATACTTACGTGATAGTGATGCGCAGCGTCCGACGATGCGAGACTGTTAAACCATCACGACACTGTTAACGTCTGCTTTGGAGACTTGGTCTAAGTCCTGTGTACAGCTACTCAGTGCCGTCTTGGAAATGACACACCGTTGTGTTTCCAGGCGCCATTTCCCGCCTCTGCTCAGTCTCTCCCAGGCAGATACCCGTATGGGATACAGACACACCCCCTTTACCTCAGAAAAACAGCAGTCTGTGGTCCCCTACACGCCGCTCACACCGCACAAATTCGGGGGTCCTAACGGTCACTTCAATTCCATAAGCCATTTGTTCATCACAACATTATCACAACTACAAACTTTTCTCAGACCCCTCACGAAAATTAGCCAAATGTTTTCTCCTAATTCATAAAAGTCACCAAGTGCACTCAAGGTGCTAACCACTCTGTGGTAGATTCTTTAAATGAGGCAGAGGTTCATCATGTCCTCTTTAGATACTGATAAGTATTTAAATATGGTTGTAGGATGACATTATTTTATGCAACACAATGCTAGTCTTACATTCTGCCAGGTATGCAATATCCAGAATGAGCATGTCATGAAACAGCCTAGAAAGGCGTTCCAGTGGCAGGATGGACCGTATTGAAACCAGGTGCCAATTTGTAGTTACTGGTTTATCTGTGACAAACCTAGAAGCCTGTTCGATCGCAGAATTTGAAAATAGATTTAGACTTAATCTATTTCATCAAACATTTATTTGGAAGTGTGATAGAATATAATTTCCAAGTGGCTATGTACTGTGACACGGTAACAACCTGACAATCAATAGGTTGTTGGGCAATAAATGGACTACACTATTACATATGACATGGCATGAGACATCAGCTTTAATTAAATTAAGTTACATTCAGTATGCCTTTCAATAGGAAACCGATGATCCTGGCTACACAAACAGTTGATTTCATGGTAACAGATTTCCCTAAATGTGAAGAATTATGACTCCTCTGTAGAAATGCATATTATATACTGTATGTACAAGAGACTTCATAAATGGAAGCAGGTATATGTCAGTTCAATGTGTGCTTGGTTAGTTTTCACACATTGGCGGATATCGACATGGCACTAAGTATTGCTTAAACATCAGTATTTTGCTCAGTTTGATTAATAATAAAGATATAATACATGCTATGATATAAAAGAAAACTCAGAATGAGGAGCACTTTGGAGTGTCTGTCACAAAGAGAAGAAATTGCTTTAATAGGTTCTAAGCAATGTCCTTGGCATTGGTAATGCATTCCTGATGTTGTAAAGGAGATGTATGGTACTAATGCAATAGTTAAAAAGTTACACCAAGGAGACAGGATGCCCAGTTAGTTTCTTTGATGAATATCTCGGGCAAAGTTCTTTTTTCTGAAGCAACAACCATTGTAAAGGAAAGTATTTAAAAAAAAAGGGGAAAAAAGTGATTGACCTTGAAGGGTCTGCAGGGTCTTTCCAGATGACTCCATTATGAAATATGGCAGTAATCAAATTACAAAATTCAACAGTCAATATATATTACAGCATTGCTACTGCCATAACTTACAAACATTAGCAAATCAACAGCAGCTCTTGACAGTCGTTTCCTCTATTCTGTTATGTTGGGTTACTTTGAGCCAACTCAATCATTAACTGCTATTTTCAAATAGTCCATGGTCATTGAGGATGCTCTTAAAAACCTTTAAACGTGTTGATGTCCAAACTATTTTATCAAGAGAGACCAATGTGTTGAGCAAGGTCCACCTTTTGTGAAATACATGTGGTTGAATTCCCACTCAGTGAATGTCAATGGCTTGATGTCGTTTCCCGTAATCAATAGCGCGGTCCCCCTGCACGTCTCTTTCATCATCATCTGAAAAGAAAACAAGAAATAAATGACTGTGACTCCAAGACTAATTATGTTAACACCTTTGTACCCAAATATAACAAACACATTAAATATGAGACAAAGTTGCAATGACCTATTGTGTAGTAAATATTGTAGAAAAGAACATTCAGAAAAATTCCCATTGCCTTGTGTATTGGACAACGCAGCACAAGCTCATTGTGTAAATAACTGAAACTTAATGCAACTGGATTTAAATATTCTTTACAACTTGATGCTACATTTTCTGTTGGGAAGAGCACAGTGTTGCAGCATTCAGATCCACCAGGTTATGGTGATGAGTCCATTGTCGGAAACAGCCAACATATATTTCAATATTTCAAGGATAACACTGACACATTCACAAACACAGTGGTCTATAATTATCTAACAGTCTAGATGTGGGTACGATGTGTGGTTGGCACAGACAGGTGGCATAGCAATCGGGAAGCACAAGACAAAAACAGAAAAAAACTAAGACAAAAAACAAGTTGGAAGTAAGACTCACAAAATTGCAAGTTTTCCTCCACACTCACAGAACAATGAAATTCTATACAACATGCTCCACGCATAAATAATTAATACACTAATACTGATAATTGCACTTTACATTTCATATCTCTGCCTGCAAATGGAACTGTTTTAACCTTGGAAATATTTTGCCTCTATTCTTTAGTATCTCTAGTGTTAGATCTCAAGAATGGATTCGAGAAACAAAGTATAGTAACCGCTGACACAAAGACAAGATGTGGTGGAAGGACAAGGATGGAGGAGGGGAATTAGGGAGGAATGATGGATAAAGATCTAGACAGGCTGTCCAGTTCCCCGACCTGGCTCACCTTGAATGTCTTCCTCCCCACCATCACCATCCTCTTCCTCATTGTAGGCTAGCTCAGCCTGCTTGTCAGCCTCATACTCACCCACGTTTCCATCATCCCCATTGTAGTCCGCTAGCTTAGAGCCGTGTTGCGGATCTACTGGGGACTCGTTCTCATCAAAGAATCGGCCTGCAGGAGGCAGAGAAGGGCCTCATCAGGAAGGGAGGGAAGCAGAGGCAGTTGTAGGGGGAAGGGAGGAAACAGAATGCAAGGTGCCTGTTTCATTCCATACAGGCTGGTGAAGGTGAGATAGCCCTCCCAATTAATGATGGACCAAGGCTCGTCTGTCTGTGCTCTTCATGGAGCAAGTTGATATGCTTATATATTTTTATATATTGTGCATTAAAACAGTATTCTATGTGAGGGAGATGCATAAATCAGATTTTAATAGTATTTTGATGTCCCAGCTGATAACTGTTGCTCATGTCCCTCTACAGTCATTTGAGACAGTATGTCTCTTTGACTCTCCAGATATTCTTGTGCTGGCACTCAGGTGGGACCATATCAACATGTCCTTCAAGCAGTAACTCTAGGTATACACTTCAATTTCATAATTATTTGTGAAATTTTATTACATTTGTACAGCAAAGCTAGCTATAGATACAACTGAAAAAAAGGCTTGTAATGTATTTCTTTACACACTCCACTCAGCCACTGTACCATTTGTTATGCTGTACTATTTGAGAATTTCTCTCATTACAAATTATCAATAATGATTAGAAACTATGGTACAGCCAGTGTTAGCTGTGGTTTAGCTTGGTGAAAATATTATTGGGGGATGCGAATATTTGTGCATGTCAAAGCTACATGTAAAATACAAGATTCTAAATGAGTTATTCAAAGTTGAGCCTACTCATTATTACATCAAAATACCCCAAACCACTTTATTAACCACTACTCCAAATGAGGCTGCATCAGTTATAAATGTTCCATTCATTGGATGTCGGAAGACAGAGAGGAAACAGTAAGTAGTGAAGATAAATGGAAAAATATCATACTGGCGAGATTATAAAATGATCAGGGTTTTAGGCGGCCGCACTGCCATACATGAGGTGTGAGGAGGGAGAAAGAATAGCATCTCAAAAACGAGGAGGAAAGAGAGGGCAGCAGCGCAGAAGATAGGCAGCGAAAGGGGATACTTTCAGAGCAGAGACCGTGGTTCGTCTCGTCTCCTATGTAACCTTGCCCTGTTCACATTGTGGCAAAGCTCCATCCAATTTTCAGATGTAATTTAGGTTCAAACACATCCTTTGCTAGAAAATGTTACCCAACTGAAGTGTTATGTAGGACATTAAAGTAACCATTTACAAAATGAGATATTTCACATGAGCTATCTGGGCAAAGTCAATAGGTGAGATGGTTGGAGAGTGGATCAGTAAAACAACTTTTCACTTGTTATATTCCCCACCTCACTGAAGTCAGTGAGTTAATGAGCTGTCAGGAACAAACAGACTATCAATCACTACTGTCTTGTCAGAAGGTCATGGTTTACTCACTCTGGCGGTGATGAACTGGTTCTGCAGGAACCTGTTCTTTGGCATGATGAGGTTGGATGGGGTTGGGTACTTGGACCGGGTTGGGTGGGAGCGGAGGTCCCTTAATCTTCTCACCAACTCTCTTCACATTATCAGGGGCTAGCAAGGAGACAACAGGGCAAGTGTTGTATGCCATGAAAAAAACACTCTACCTCAATAGTGTTTTCAAAAGTATTTGGTTAAAGTCAGATTCCTCATCGAGCACATTGTACCTCTAAGTTGTCTTTGTTGTTCTCCTAACTCATCTGCCTTGACACCTGCCTTCCTGTCCTCATCAAAGACTAATGGCTTGTCTACCACAGCCTGTTTGATGGGAGCTTGAGGTGGGGCCTTCACCAGTTTATGCTCTACTCTATCCTGTTGGAGTTTGGGCTGGTCCAGAGACAAGCCCTGCCCTCCATGCCCATCAGCTGCCCCCACTCTGGGCCCTGCATCCACAATCACATCAGGTTCACTGTGCTTCTGGGTGACAGACGGTTTCTTTATACCTGCAAAGCCATTTTAACAAGAAAGCAAGATGAAATTTATGATCCACAGTATAATTATAACATTTACCATTGTATTACTTACCAAATTGAACATCATCAATTTTGCCCACCTCACTGTCCTCGATGCCTGGCATGCCTGCATCACTACCAGGCTTACCCATGTCTTCTGCAACTGTCAAGAGAACAATGTGTGGAAAATAGACAATGGGCAGGCATTAGGACAAATATGTGGCTTTCAAGTGAAATCCTGAAGACATACACTGGAGTGCATAATGAGTGCTTCTTATATCAAATCCCTTTTTGGAGTCTCCACAGCAAATCATCTGCTGCTACTGCCTCCTATCCTATGTAATCTCAGCAGTTCCCAATTTCAAACAAGTCTCATGTCCTTTCACGACATCCATTAACCTTCAATAAACCTTCTATTGGGAAACATCCTTTTTCCAATATATCCACTACCCCCTCTCTGCACATGACTCGAACTATGTAAACATAGCAACGGATCAATTAGCACATGTGTAACACTCAAATCCACGACTGTCATCTTAAAAGCATCATTTACCTTTCAAATCTGAGCCATGCTGGTGAGTGGTCTCTGTATGGCGTTCCCTTCCCACTTGCAAACCAGGTACATCCTCTGTGTTTCTACCTGCTGCTGCATTTTTGCCTCCCACAACACCCTGGGAATTGGATTTAAAAAAAAAATAATTGAGGAAACCAACAGAGAAGATGGCTTTTCAAAAATGAGGAGTAGGTTCAGAGGTCCATGAGGGGTCAGACTTAACCTGTCGTAGCTTGAGCGCTTCATCCTCAAGGGTCTTTTTTGATTCTTCATATTCATCTTTCAGTTGTGCAATTTGACGTCCACACTGTAAACTAATCACATGTGCCAGATCATTAAATTATCTTTATTTTAACGCAAACCTTTGACCTTTTCAAGTATAGCAATGTCACACATTCACAGTATCAACCAGGAAAACAAAGACACAATTAATCATACCCAAATAGATTTAAATGGATGATCACTTTCCCCTGCTATAGCATCAGCAAAAGATAACATTATAACCTCCCACTTCGGTTGGTAGTGAATATGACATATACCTCTCATACTCCAGCTTTCTCTCCAAGGAAGTACTATTTTTCTTCACCTCCCTTAGTTGATCCTCTTGCTTCATGAACTCCTGCTTCAGCTCCTTCAATTGCTCTAATCAGGCACACAAATACACACATTCCTTGATGACAAACTTTGTGTTTGTGAATGCCCTCTGGTGGTTCAAACGGGCACCTACCTACCTTTCAGTCTCTGGATCTCTGTCATTTGGACAGTGATATCACCCTGAAGCTTAGCCTACATAAGAGAAAAAGATCGTAGGTCAAGAAACCCTATTCACCTTGTGAGAGTAATCAGTGCACAAGTAGTTACACGAGTTTACAATAGTTCCAAGGTTCCCTGCAAGCAGGGCAGCATCTCCAACAGGATTCTCCAGGTAAACATGTTAGTCTGGTTTTCAAATATGCAAAGACTACAGACAAAAATACCTCAAATTTGGCTGACAAAGGCACACAGATTTTTTTCTTGTTGTTTTTAAGTGGTTCATATTTCAAATTAGCATCCAGAAATCTACTGGACAAGAATATATGGACCGGTGCCTCATCCTGTCACCTATTCACCAGGAGTTAACAAATATACCCTGGTGACAACGACCTCCATAAACAACTCCTACTGAGAACCATGACCCTTGAATGAGCAACGTGATATCTGCATCTAATGAATCCAGTAAATGTAGTTACTGAACACAATTTCACATTAGGTTCTGAACACAATTTTCACTGCGATTCAGAGTGTGCTCAATATCTATTGAAAGAAGGTTGGGCTGTTGACAACATAGAGGAGTGGCGCCACTCTGACCTCTCAACACCCTTTTTAACTTTAATACAAATACAGGAACTGGTGACAACAGCAGTCCTCTGGCACGTTCACAATTTTCTAGTGCATAGTGGGTAAACATACCACGCAACAATCTTTACATCTACACTAGAGTGCAACAGCTAGCCTCAGAATTCAGCCATTGAGGTTTAATTATGAATCCCTTGCAACATGTTTCCCCTTTTAAATATCAAGCACAAATGCAGTCAAGGCCAGTGCGTAGTTCTCCATCTTCTCTTTTTATCAGATCACATCTCCACATGTACACAGACAAATGCTGAACAGTTGAAGAATTGACAACATGACAATGTGGACAAATAATGTCAATATTTGTCTTGTGATTGTGCAAAATTGTGTAACCATAATTATGAAATGTTAACAACCCTGTTCGAGCATGAAATTGTAATGACTGGGAGGAATTTGATCACTATGGAAATGTGATCTAATGCATTGATATGCATCTCAGAAATACAATAGTTGAAATACACTAGTTTATCAGTCTCAGTTCATAGAATTTCTCAACCAAAAGGAAGCCCCTATAAGCTTAAGCTTAACCATAAACTTAAGTGAATGAATGGATACATACATTATCTGTGAAGGTAAAAGACATTTGGGAGATATATTCTTTTCTTTTTTTTCATGTTGGGAAAAGTACAGCAGGGTACAGCCCAGAAACAGACCTTGATGTGGCAGATTGAGCAACACGAGCAAGCTCGCTACGGATATGATGGAAACATTGAGGAGGATCGATATAAACACTATGGAGGACCTTCAGCCTAAAGCCAGATTATATCCACTTTAAAGATTGCAGGTAAACGTGCTCATTTAACACAGGCTTGGATGAAAATGACGTGAGAAAATAAAATCGGGTTACATATTTGTGGAACAGGTCTGTGCTGAATGAATTCTAAGTTTTGTTAGAAAAGATAACTTTTATATGCGGCAGTCTCATGTGTCAGCATGTTGGTACACACACTTACAGAGGAATCAAAGCGATTTGCATATTGCGATCATGCCTAGTGTGGGATACAGCCTCCAGTCTGGCTTTCAGTACCTTATCATCGGAACACTTTTTGATGAGCAGCTCTCTGGCCTGCAGTTTGATCTCCAGCGCAGTGTAATCTCCATCCCTCTGGTCGATTTGTTTCTTGTGCGAGTCCACCTGCACCATTAGCTCCGAGTTTCGCTTCTCTAACCGGCTGCGCGCCGCGTCCGTGCGCTTCACCTGCGTCTGCACCTCTGCCAACTCATCCACCAGGCGTTTGTGCTTGTAGGACACAGTCCAGAAGTTGAAAGACAGGATGCCGATGATAATCATTAAAAATATGAGAATAAAGGACGGGAGGCGGCCCCCGCGTCTGTTTGCACCAAAACCAACCATTTCCGCGAATACAAGTACACCGTACTTTGACGTTCAACCTACAAAGCGCGATGAAAGTATTCTCCCCCTGTAAAACGCATCCGTCTATGTGACATGACGCGGATATGCGGCGGGTGTTCGTAAACGTGAGGACCACACAGACGGACGATCATGAATGTAAAGGACCTCTCACATTTCGTTTGCTCTTAAAGCTCCTTCCGCACACCAGGCATCCCCTCTGCGATTCGCCCTATGTGACAGGATGAAATCCGCCCGGAGGGACGTGGCCTAGCCCAACTGCCAACGTTTAACACAAGCACACCAGCAAGACGTGGACAGCTACGGTAGCCGTGGCACTGACATCACATTGCAAAAAAAAAACAAAAAACAAACAAAAAAAGAAATATCGGTTGAATTATCTTAAGGTGGTTGTCACCACATAGCAAATTCAATAAAAAATACCAATCGAGGCAAACAGACAAGAACTCCTTAGCCTTGTATCAGAGAACGATCACCGAGTAAGACTGCTGGGGGATATTCCGTCAAGATTTTCTCCTGCTGTACCTACAGCCTTTTCATGCTAACTTGCTGCAAACGAGATGGTGCTTACTGACATCCCTCAACGTTCGTTTTCTCTCCTTTCAGACTGGTTTGAGTCCCACGCGAAGGCTCGTCGTTTCAGCGCTTTCAAGCACTAACAATACGTGCTTTCTCACAAATGTATACCACTTGCATCGCGACCACGCAGCCAGCTCTCAAGAGTTAAGCTAGCTGAAACAGCACCGACCCTGCCGCATTTCAAAATTAAAGTCGATTCAGTCTCCCAAGGAAACCACGCGCGATTTCGTATTCTTTGGTATCTGTAATTCACCGCCAATTTTTCCAGCGAGTTGAAGATCACCGAACTCAAAAATCGTGTGTGTTAAAAATTGTGAGCACGACGAGGAAAACAGTATCGGATATATGCCAATTAATAAATCAATAAGGCAAGATGGCGATGTACTCAAATATCGCGAGGTCTTGTGAACTAAAACCGGATATCAGGTTTAATGTCTGATTGACTGCTCACTTTATGATGTCCGTATACTTTGAGTTTCAAGGTGTACCAAGGTTTGATGCTTTCTCAGAACGATTTTGTGCAAAAGATGTGGAATACTTGCGACTATGTGACACCCTAAATGTCTGTAGATTGCGGCACAAAGAATGGTCCACAATAAAGCTAATAAATGATACACATATTCATAAAACAAATGTATTGATTGTGTGCAAAATCCAACACTTCAAATGGTCCTTGGTATGTCATTTGTTTCCCTCTTTGTTTGCTGTAACTTGTTGAAACCTCCCAAAAGAGGCACACAGGTATCCCTAGTATGTGCCCTGACCACATACACCCTCCTCTCTGAGGAAGGGAGCAGTTTTTGTCAAGTAATAGTAGATGTGATGCAGAAGATGGGGGATGTAGGAGCAGATCAAGATTGACTATCAACTTGTCAATTAATGAATTTCATCTTGAAGGTTTCTGTGCTTCTTTTTGGTGTGGTGGAGAGGTGGTTCATTGTATAAAATTTGTTGTGGGAGAAGAGTGACACACCTTAACACACATCTGTCACGAACAGTCTAAAAATGTGTGCAGTGATTTGACCACTAAATTGACATAAATATAGCTCTGCACTCTAGCTTAGAGTTACTATTCCGGTTTCTCAATGTGTGAAGATATATACCTACGTCCATGCCAGTAATTTCATCTTCATTTCCACTCATCTATGTCATTCTGTGAGATAGCGCAAGTTTATATGTTAAATTACTTCAGAAAAGTGTAAATTTTCCTGTCACTTAAAGGAATTATCGCTTTACATTTGTAAAGGGGGAACATACTGACCTCAGTTACTCATTGTGCCTTTGTGACATAGGCATGTGCAGCGCTTTGTGTGTGCGTGTGAGCGTGTGTTTGTCATGTCACATCACATATGTGCAACCAGTTTAACAGGGAGAACTGTAGTCCCTTCTTCACAACTGTGTCATAAGTCTTAACATACTGGCAGAAATTGAAAGTTACAGGTGTATTTGTATCTATGATTAAGACTCAACTGCTATTTCTACACAATTTTTGTCGTATGTGTCTCATGTCAGAGAGTAATTTTCAGTTGATTTTCGACAATTAAATCAGGCAAACAACGATGAGGCAAACATCGGAGTACAGTTCTTAAAAGTGTTGACTCGCATGTAACATCTATTGCTCACACAGAATCGATATTGTGCTGGTAATTGGTGGCTGAAATATTTACACCGGAATGCAGCACCTTAGTTTCGTTACACAATTCAATTGCTGAGATGACAATAAAAGATTCCTGATTCCTGATTCACAAGCTAGTTCTTAGAGCTTTACGATGACATAGACTCCATTACAATGTCCGTAAATGGTGCATCAGCTGTTCTCCCCCAGACCTTACCAGTGGCTCAGCAGTGGGAAATGACTGGGTTTAGGTTTGGAAGGTTTATGAGAATGTTTACCATGAATTCAAGGCACTGAGCAAAGGGTTGATGTTGTAAAGACAATGCAAACATTTTAGAGCTGCAAATAAAGAGTTGCAAGTATACTGTTCCGTGCGCCCCCCAACCCCTTTCATACTTGAACACATTGTTGTTGTTTGTTGTAGCTCTACTGTTATTTCAATCTTTGTTGAGTACTTTGCATGGTTCCATGAGCATTGCAATTTGGATTTTACTGCAAATACTGTATGAACATGTGACCAATTTGTTTCTTGAATCTTGAAAACCAGAAAAAGTACACCACGTTATACAAACTCATGTTTTATTATATAACACTGATAAGAATTCTAACACACTGAGGTAAGTTTAATAATCCACATCTGTGAAATTCCTTCACCAACTGCACCACCAAATATTTACCATCATATCAGCAACAACTCAAAATTTTAAAACAATAGCAAGGAATGTCCTATTGTTCCACTGTTTTCCAGTCCAACAACTCTCTCCTTCTGATGAGAGCAAGGATAACTGATGCCCATCTCATTTGCCATCGTGTCACAGATCTACATTTTCTTATCAGCTGTGCATTTTCTTAAAGAGATGAAAGTAGAAAAAATCCCCTGAGGGAGAACATTCTTACGTTTTTGTTTTCGCTTTTAATGGGAAAGAAGCCACTTCTGACATTGGCAGGCTTGGTTCGAGTTTGCTACCATTACTGCTGATGACTCGGCACGGTCTTGCAGGGCACAGTGAGATGCTGTATGAGACCATTTCTGACTGCCTTTACTGCTGCCATGTTGTACCGAACATTATCCCATGATGCTTCAATAGTTATAATCAATCTCACAACTGAGTTATTAATGCAAAATACATGTGGCTCCAGCATCAGCATTGTGAAATGTGCTCAGAAAAAGAATGTAACTGCATGTTGGGAGCATGGTCAGAGAATAGTCTCTCTGCATAAAAGGCTGTTTTCAGATGAGGGAGAAGCCAATGCTTCGCTGGAAGTGCTGGTGGGCTGTACAGGGTGTTTAGGGTGGCGCAAGGAGAGGGATGGGGATAGACTTATAGCACCACAGCTCTTGAGGTGAAGATCCTCCTGGCCATGCTTTCTTGAGCTGCCTGTGATGCGTAGGGTCATCACCTTTGGGGCAAAAGACCACATAAGTGTGAATAACAAAAAATACACATCCTTTCCTGCTTCTCTCCACCATTTAGTAAGACAAGGGACAATTCAGATGTTGCTAGCAAATGTTACCACACACCGTACATACACTTGTGATGAAAAGTTTTAAAACATCTTATCCAGTTATCATTGAAATTCAAGCTGTTCAATGAACAGCTGGAAATGGCACGAATGTAAGAGGCAAAACAAAAAAACACACGAACAAAAAACCTGTTAAGTTTAACCAAAAGTGTGTTTAGTGCTGCCCACTGATGAGTCAGAAGTTTAGAGTATATTTTGATTTCTAAACTAATTCAACGATTTCCTTTTAAACTTCAATTGTTTGTTTGCTCTCTGCTTTAATCTCAGAGTACACTGGGACATTAAACTATAAAATCTTCAGTAAAAGTCTGGAAAAGAAGGGGTGTTCTTCAATTTTTGACCAAGTAGTGTATAACCACACACGATAGCATAAAAGCCTTTTGAGCTTTGTCATTACTGTACCTGATCTATGACATTGGCACTAAAAATGGCCTCCTCCATGTGTCTCTCATCGGATTTGATGACACATTTGATGTTGTTGACAACCTGCTGGACTTCAGGAGGTAGAGTACAACTTGAGTGTTCCAAGAACTTGGCAACCAATATCTTGGTGTCTTTGTACATCTTGAGATCAGCCAGCGAATGTGGGCGTTCATGCAAGGAGTGCGTGTGCAGGGCTCGGGATTTACGATGGATGTCAGCTTTTATGCTCTCCTTCTGATGCTTCCTGTGACTGGACTTCGCTCCAACCATTTCACCTGAAATGTCTGTAGATTTTGAACATGTAAAAAGAAAGGTTTGGAGTTTGAAAATACACTCAATCATAAACACAAGTCCATTGCTGAGTACAGTGCTTTCAGCGGTTTCTTTCTGACATTGTAGTAGAATGATGTAAAAACACATTACTGGTGTATTTTGGTTTCAAAGATAAAATGAATAGTTCAGTCAGGTAAATTCTTTTGTCACATAGCTTAATTAAAAGTTCAACTGCAATATCTGCACTAAACAAAATCCTTACAGTAAAAGATCATAGTTAACCCAGACAATCTGCTTGTCATTCAACCAACACACGTTTTTCCCTCAATAAACGAAAATTAGACACATGCAATTGATCAAAGCCTGATAAATTTGCATCCAATTGGTCAAAAGCCTTTTATCGACCATAGTAGTACCATGGGAGTGGAAGTGCCTTGGCTTGCAGAAATCGAAGTGGCACCTGCCAAATCTGACAGTCAAGAAAGCCTGAGAAGCAAAGTCTAATGACCTTAGACTGTGTTTCATTGAAGCGACAGCTCCAAGAGTAGAAAGCTAGAGCAATCTTGAATATTCCAGGTAAAGGTCAATACAGTTTATTGAAATCATTTAGAGGGCATTGCCATGAGGAGACACATGAGACCCCTGGAGAACATCCAAAGAACCCATTACCTCCACAAACGTCTCTAACAGTCTGTGGTGATACTTGGGTTATCCCCCAGATCCCTTAGACAGGTCAGTGTAAAATCCAAATGTTTGTTGCCAGTCTGTTCCATAATTAAAACATTTTAAGACCAACTAACAAGCTATTAATGTTCTCGTAGAATATTAGAGTGACCCAAAATACAAAGGCAAATTTACAACTCAGTGAACAAAAATTTTCTTTTAGGTGCCTCAGTGCCAATGTCCAATGCCTGACTTTTTTGAAATGGATAATGTCATTGGGATGTGTTCTGTCAAATACATCGCAGCTAAACACCAAGTATTATTGGACACATGCTGTGTATGACTGTAATATTTTAAGTGTGACCTAACATTTCAGTACCTTGTTCAGGTGAAGTATTGGCTGAATCGTCAGCAGGGTGGTCACTTGCACCGCTACATGGTTCTCCTGCCAAAGGACACAAAGGACGTTGTATGAGGACTGGGAATATAGACAACAGAACACATATCTTAATGGTTGGAACACGTACTCTCTGATGAGGAGGAGCAGGAGATAGGGTCACTGGTGGAGCGGACGATGCGTGCCAGCTTGCGATATCGTCTGGCTACTTGTAGTCCCCGAGGCCTCTCTGAGGGTGAGTTGCCACTTTGTGTTGAGGTAGTAGGGGGTTGTGACGTGGAGGCAGGGGACCACACGCTGAAACACAGCCGAGGACCTCGCTGCCTGATTGGAGGAGATGGGGAAGGAGAAGGAGCCAAAGGGCTGATGGCTGATGTCCCTCCAGAGGAGGCCAGGGAGGTGGGAGAGCAGCTTTGAGGTGGTGGGGGGATAGTGACAGGGAGCGTGAGCTTGCGGCTCAGCATTTTCGGCTTGATGATGGAATGAATTGATGGTTTTGATGGTTCCTCCGGCAACTGTTTGGCAGATGCCAGCTCGTCGCTTATGTGCATCACAGCTCTGAATCCCTCACCTGCATGTGTATTTTCTATGGAATCCTCTTGGTCGAGGTTACTAACATTCTCTGAGGACCAGTCTGGTGAGCGTTCCAAAGAATCATGGGTATGTGAGGACTCACTATATCCTGTATCACTAGGGCGAGCAGATGTGCCAGGTAAACGGCGGTGACACCGTGATGAGTTTCGGATACAAAGTTCCAAGCTGGTGCAGCTCCCATCAGTAGGGGCAGTGTGGAGTGTCCCATAAGGAGATGAGTCAGAGCCCTGGACCTCAAGAGAGCACAAGTCCTCAGAGGAGCAGCTTTGGTCATGATCGGCAACTTCAGAAACCATTAGTGATGCACTGTCCACCGAGGCTAAAACAGGAAATGAAAATCAATTACAGGGGTAGTGAACAAAGACATAAAAAACATTTTGACAGATCAAATCGGAGACGAAACTTACCCTGAGTACTGAGTCCTGCAGTGGTGTTCCTCTCGCACAAGCTAGAGTCGGTGCCCTGCTGCTCTAAGCTGGTGGTTATCTAAAGGGGACAATGGTTTACAAGAGTTCAGAGTGAGTAAAACAACTACCAAAGAAAACGAGAAGCCACAGCGAGATGAAATGTGATACACTGATGAGCAAATATATTTTCTCTGCAGCATGTCATTTCAATGTCTATGGCATGATGAACCACTGTCTCTGTGTGTGAATTGTGTAGAGAAATTGGGCCAACAATTACTAGTTACACAAAGCCACTTAATTGCCACGGACTCATTTTGGTCAGCAGGGGGCTCTGTAAAACCACTACATCCTGAAGAACAGCATTGCTCCGCCACAGGTTGAAGCCTGCTGAACGCCTCAGCAGGATAGGAACCTCATTATTTGCAGTACATTTTGTGGTACAACGTTATTCTGCGAGAAATAACAACTATGGTTTGAATTCATTGGGCGAATTCCACAGCACGCCAACCTTTCCCCCTATTTCAATATATTGGTCACCTCGGTGAGCTTATTGTGTCAAGCAATTATTCGACCTTTCGACATACAAAAAGAAAATAAAAAGGCTGTGACTTAATTCTATTTTACCAGCGTCCTCCCTCTAGTTCTTCATAATTGTGGACGTAGCCTGTCACTGGTTTAGTAATTTTGTTTGTGGCCTCTCTTTCTCGATTCCTGTTGTGATTTGGAATCATATGCCTCCTCTCTATGAAACCAGTACCATTGATAATAATGATAATAAGAAGAAGAGTAAAAATTCACTTTGGCAGACACAGTGTTCAGTAGCTACCAGTGCTGTTCAGTGGTTACAAGCCAAGGAATACTCTCTCACCTGGCTGGCAGGGGTTTGCCCCACCACAGACTCATATGGTGGGGGCAGGTCAGTTGGATACAGAGTTCCAGGGCTGTTTATAGGAACCCCGTAAATAGCACTGAAGGGAGAGTGTGGGAAGTCAAGGTGGAGGCCCCTGTTAGGGAAATAAAGCAGACTCTTACGAGAGACAATGCATGAAAATGCTAAAACAACAGAGAGTCCGCATGGTGGCCAGTTGCTGTGGATGGAAAGCCATTGTTTGTCAGGTGGGAACATATTTCTACAAAATGTCAGAAAAAGTGGGGAGAAAACACTGCTGACCCAAAACATACCAAATGCCCCGCTATGAGGTGTGAATTTTTTTCATGACCATGTTTCCTATGGCAGTAATTAAAGATGAGCAGCCATGCAAGCCAGGATATCTTTTAATTACAGCCCCCACTTTCAGCTGCAGTGACAGAGCATGAAATACAACCTGAGAGTCTCAACAATATCACCTGCAGCATGATGATGTCATGACATATCCCTGAGCCTAGCCGGGGAACTTTGTAAAGGTTCCTCCAGCTTCTTTATATTTACAATGTAACTGACAAACAGATGTGGCTTTGAGCCAAATGTCTACATCAGCAATGCTGTGCCATTTGGAGGAGGCAGGAGTTGCAAGAACTTTCACACCAGCTGACATCACATGTGCTTGATTAAATTAAACACTCTTGAGCTGTGCTATTGGTATATGAGAGCAACATCAGGACTAGACCCGACACCTGCAGAAAAACTCATACTAGTTTTCTGCACAGAGCCCCAGACAGAGTTAAGATAAACTAACACAAAATCAAACCACTTTCAAATAATTCTAAATACGTAAGCACAATGTTTCTCTTTTTGAGCTCTGCAACAAAAATCGCAGAAGTGTCGAGCGAACCATTTCCTGGTCTTTCATGTAAAAATGTAGGTGTGATACAATCAAGTTATCATAAATCAAATGGAGTGAATGAAAGTTTGTTCATCTCACCCACATACAAGCACAACAATGGGGGAAATGAGAAAGAGGCTCCTAGGGACACTCTGAAATCTAAAGTACACGTAGATGGTGAGCAGGGTGCAATTACAATTGATCTATTATTTCTTTTTGTTCAAGATCAAGAGCCAGGAAGGATTTTCTTGTATATTCTGCAGAGAAACCCACATATCTCCGGAGCAGTATCAGTGCTATCATTTTGAAATAAGCGTTTCTTTCTCACAAAATGTACTTGTGATGAGTGTGCTTTGATACCCACCTCTGTCCATCCATTGAGGGGGTGCAGGTGTATTCTGGGGGGTAGTATGGTGGTGGAGGTATGGGAGGAATGAACTCATCGAAGTCCAGTGTCTGATGGAGGATTGTTCCATGAGGGGTCATACAGTCTGCATTTAGTGCTCTGGCTCTGTGAGGCATAAACTGATAGAGGACAGAACTATTTTACCTACGGTTTCCGTGGGAACAGATGACTTTACAAATGTGATCTTTTCACTTCACGCCATCTCGTCTTTGTTTTGAGCATGGTTCAAAGTAGGGGCGGGTAAAAATATTGAATAATCAATGCATCGTCCCCCTCTCCCAACCCACACCCCAATTCGATATCGATTCAGCAATTCCTCTGAACGGATTCGCCTCCTGGGCAGTGGGAACGCTGTGTGCAGATTGTGAAGCGCATTTTATGGACAGAGGTTGCAGGCTTCCAAACAAAACAAACTGCGGGCGGTGGAAGAACTCACTTTCAAATCCCATAAAAATCTGGAACACACGAACAAGATAAAAGTAAGGTAGTGTGTAACTTGTGCCAGGCAGAACTGGAGTACGAGAGTAACACGGCGAATTTGAAGAACCACTTAAACCGACATCATGGCTATGCCCTACATGATGATGCAATGTTCCCAAGCATACCCAACTCGACATACATTAGCTTTTGTCTGCAAACTACCGCAGAGCTCTGTCCGTGCTCAAAAGACAACAAAGACTGTGGCTGTCTTCACTTGCAATGACCTTCAACCCCACAGTGTTGTAGAACATCAAGGTATTAAGAAGATGTTACAGCCACGCTTAATACCAACTCGAAAACACATGACGGTGAGGTATATCACAGTGTGCAAGAGGAAATACATTTCATTGCATGCACTTGACTTTTTCATTTTAATACAGAAATGTCACGTTTTTCAATTTTGTTCTACATTTGCACAAGTGAGCTGCTGTAGTGCTGCCTGCCAATGTTTTATTTTGGGATGTTTTATATGCTCAGGTACTTTTGTACTAATTGAAAATTGCCAACAGGTACCATTTCTTATTTGTGCATTTCGACTTCTTACTGAATTGAATCTATGCATTTAAAACCTTATGAATCGAACTCAAATCAAATCATGAGGTACTTATCAATATCCAGCCCTAGCTCAAAGACACTCGATGCCATAGCAGACCATTGCTTTAGGTCAGAACTAATCTCTGGCATGAGTGCCTATTGTGTACCCACATTCTCACTTTTGATCCCTGGGTTATGATTGGATGTATGGTTCCATATTCCTTGAATTAAGAGTAGGGGGACTCAAAAAAAGAGATAACATGGGCTTAGTACAGCCTTCAGGGTACTTATAACTAATAAAGGTAAATCTAAAGTAGATCTTGTTATACAGCTAATAACCACCAGGAGGCAATACAGGTGCTACTTGTTCAAAGCCGTGCCTCAGACTGAGAATTACTCCTTAAATTGCTTAATGGGTGGAACACAACGCAAAGACTAAACCAAAATAAACTGGGTTGGTCAGCAGAAATAAGGCAACATCTATTCTTTCATGGCATCATCATTTGCTCCTCTCTAGGGTTATGTGTGAGTTTTCCAAAGCACAGTCATATCTGAACACAAACACTCTCTCTCTACCAGTATTCCCTCAAACACTATAGTACAAAATACATATCTAAGATAAATCAAAAAATGTGTTATCATATAATAACATATATCGCATTTGCCATCTAATTGATATTGCACCTTTTCCAATGTGTTTATCTGTACAGAGCCAAGCCCCCGTGACTGTGATGGGGAATTGTTAAAAGTGTGAAAAACAAATGAGCTTGCTACTGCAAGGAACATGCTGAGGATAGACTACATTTATTTATTTATTTATTTTTTGACGAGTCGTGTCCCATGTATCCCAAATCCATCATTTCGTGAATCGTGATCACCGAAAAAAATTCAGTGGCAATTGAATTTGCTATGTACGTCTTACAACATAATTCCTGGATTGTATGTGTGCTGATCTTACATTATCATACAACCTTTTGCTTGACGGTAAGGAGTGAAAACTACACCGTACAATAAAAACTACACCTCTGGATGGTTGCAACAGACGGATGGTGATAGAGAGAAATCTTCCCCATGCACTCACCATCTGCAGCACATCAGTTGAGACCATCTGCATACAGCACATGGCTGTGGCGAGAGCGCACACGATGGTGGAGATGACGTTGAGTGCACACACACTGAACAGCAGCTCCTAAAAGACAGGAGGAGAGAGGGAGTGTGAAAAATAAGGTGCGAAAAACGCACCATCTTGATATAAGGCAGAGGGTTGCAAGGTAAGAAAAATGGATGGCAAGGGGGAAGAGAAAAAAGATGAGAGAGATAACCTCAATCAGAAAATGGGGAGGATGAATTAAAACAGATGGAGAAAGCTGGAGGAGAAGTCAGAGTGACATCAATAAGGTTTAGTCTCCATCGTTGGCAGTTTTCAGTGTTACAAAAGCAATTTTTTCCATCTATTACATTTCTTGTAATATCACAATAATGGTAACCAAAGTGTTACCAAAGTGATATCTGTTCACATGATAGCCCACCATAAAAGAAATCAATATAAGGAAAAACAACGTCATAAACCATTGAGGTTAAGCACAAGCATCACAGTGTGGCAAAGCAGTTAACAGCAAGGGACAGACTGGTATTGAGTCTGTCAGCAAAAATGAATGTGAGTGCTGTTGAAATAGAAGCCCTGCACTCTGGATGGGGGGGAAAACACTTCTGGTGTTTTGTCGCACTTTGCTACAGCCTTGTTATCCTGGTGAAGGTGAAATCACACATCTGCATCAAGTTGCATCATTTTTCAAAATTCACCAAGCTCCCCTAATCTCCATGCTAATTGATTTGGAATTTGCGAATCAATATCCTGTATGACGTCTGCTAATGCTATCAGCCTGAAAATTTGCTCTGAAAACAGCAACTGTCAGATGACAAAATTAGTCTAACTAACACCACCCACACCTCCCTAATCATCACTGCAACTATAACCATGACTATTAATGCTAGCACTACTAAAACAACCACCACCAACACAACCATGACTTCTGTTACGACAACTTCTACTGACACTAGTGGTGAAAAAAAAGAAGATAAATAACAAAATTACACCAACATTACAAGCACTCTTCTAGCATTCAAATAATATCCTAAAACATCTCTCTTACACCTCTATATTCACTTTCAAATTTACCGCAATGCAATAGCAACTACAGAGAAAATTACATGTAATTGCAAATAGGTGGGATCATTTATTGATGAGTGATGCGAAAAAAGGAAACAAAAGCGCTCAAAATAACAGGTGATTTGAGTGCTTCCTGAGGTCCTTTACATCACTAACCTCTGCAAACAGACATGTAGAATCTAGCTGTGCAGAATTTGTCATTTCCCCATTTCAAAGTGTGTTCCCCACTGAGAGCGTTAAATCCCTACAGATGCCAGTTTTTGTGAATTAGGAACTGAAAATCACCCATAGGCATTTAGGTAGTGTGCACGAGTTTGACTGTTACATGTCCCCGCCATAGACTGGTGACCTGTCCAGGGCGTATCTTGCCTCTAGCTTGTTCTTAATGACTGCTAGGATACACCCAGCACACCTTGTCAAGTCAAATTTGAATTCATAAAACTTGATCCTCCCACATTGCATCACATTGTAAAAAAATGCATTGATACCAGTTTCCTGCCTGTCAATTTGGTCTAGATTTCAGATTGAGACTAAGTGATAATTTCAGTGTTACCAGTGTCTATTATCTTGATCTTTGAGACACGCTCATGAGTGATGTTACATAAACTGGATCAAATGAGCTTAACAGGCAATCAAACTCACCGGTCGCAAACACATCACATGGCCATTGGCATAAATCCCAAACTTTGGCAGCAGCATGGATGCATTAGCACTGAATTTATGTTGCTTTAACTGAACTGCACAGTAAATACTGATCAGTTTCAGTTCAGAGGCAGAAGTTGTAAGATGTCGCAAATCGCAGAGAGCGCAAAACTGATTGACTATCTGCTACACTAAGTAAACACCACAAACAAGATTGGTTTGCAATTTCAGAGTGTAGGCCTATCTATTGAGAGAATTTCCAATTAAAGTACAGAGATGCGATGTGTAACTTTCTATCTTTTACTGTGTTGATTTACTCTAACCAATCTATTCTTGCAACCTCTATCATGGTAACCTGGCAACCAGAAATGTTTACATCTACCAGACAACTTTGCTTTTGATCTGTGACACAAACCATTTGGATTGAGTTAGTCCAATTAAACTGATACACATATTAGACCTGCATTGCTTGGTGATATGTTGCACAATTTACATCAAATTATGCACATGTCACTGCTATATTTTGCTCACTATAGAATTGAGAATGGTGTCTATTGTGGCTGAGTACTTGTCCTGGGGTTTTGATGTAGGAGTTTCCATGCAAGTGCCATGCTCACAGAGCAGCAAAGGATGACATTCCATTTTCTTCTACACAATATATCTTTCTGACAAGGTTGTTTCGGGGAAGTCCAAAAGCCCTGATATCCCCAAACACCTCAGCACTGCAACTAACAACACCTCCATAACAAAGCCACCTGACGGCGTTAGTGAGGTCAGTCTCAGTAGCTTCTGATGTGGTGTAGGGAGTTCTTACGTCCGACTGCCAGGCGACAGCTCTGTGTCGGTACATCTCATACGGTGACAAATGCACTGACTCCTATGAGGGTGCATCTGTCATGCCCACAGCATGATCCTACTTAAGTGCAGAAGACATACTGATCATACCATCCTCATTCACAATACTTAATGTTGTTCTGAGTCCTCAAAGCAGTTTAGAGGACGGCAAAGGAAACAAAAATACAATAGCAATTCCTGTATTTCTGTAATGAAGTTGTTCTAGAAGGTAAATAATCTGTCAACGTCAAATAATCTCAGTTCACATTAGTGCAAACAGCAAGCACAGGCCCTTAGTTTTGTAATATCAAGTCTTGTCCAACTGCAATATCAGGGTCACACACAGTGTATGATTAATTTCCTCTTCTGAAGTTGACCGTGTTTGACAAAACAGTATCAGTGAATGTTGACTGATATTTCAGTTCTTTTTCCATCCAAAAAGCATCACGTATAGCTGCATCTGAAATGCAAGCTTTAGGAGCCCATACCATTAGGTGCCATTGGAGAAAGTGTGCTGTGCGTGCGTGTGGGTGTCACCTCATCTATGAAAAAAAACATATATATAAGGAAAACTTGACTGTAATAGATAAAGTCTGATGAGAGAAGCTGGCGAAAACTGAAAAACTAACTCAATTTATTCAAAGAACAAGAAAGGGAGCTTCAGAAGAGCCCACAGTCCCAGCAACTGAATAGGAATGATTCTTTTGACATGGACATTCAATACATGTCACAAATAGGAAAGCTTTTATATGAAGTGAAGCATGGTGTTGCATGAGCAATTTCTACAAAACTCCTTTCCTGTGAGATGGTGTAACATAATAAGTCATTTTGTCTAGAGTTTGTGGTGGTTATTTGTATCACTATAGACAGCAATAATTTTTTATTACTCTGCAATGTATCAGCAGTTTTATCTTGGGCGCAAACAATGTGATGTGAGATCTCACAAGTTGGAAAAAACGTTTTTTTTTGTCATAAGCCTCTTTCAGCAGCCTTAATCAGCATTTGGCGTTAATTCAATTTTGTTATTATTCTGCTGGATGTTCTTGCTTCTCAGTTACATACTGAAATATAGTGGTGGTAAATCACAAAACATTGGTGCACTTTCGTGAGAGTGTGACTGGTGCGAAACATATTTGCACTCACTTTCCAAATTGTAATGAATTGTGCTTTCCAGATGTGGGACCTTGCATATGTCTGATTTCCCTTGTGACTTCAATGTACATAAGGATATAATGAATCCCACTAGGAAAATAAATGCAATACCAGCTTTGTGGAAACTAACTTAAATATGCCTGTTCACCATAAATTTAACCACAAGAAGATGCCTTGCCCAGGGCAAGCTGTAGGTAAAGAGCAACACTATCAAGGTTACACACATGTCTACTAGGAGGGAATCACAAATTGCCACAATATGCCTTTTTACCCATGATTCACAGCCTGCGGCAGCACAGGGGAGGCTAGTATATGGAAATGAAATGTGTCTGAGACGAGCAGAGAATAGTGGGTATTTCTCCCATTTGCCGTAAGATGTTTTCTCCTCAGTAAAAAAGCTGTTTGAGGAAATGAACGACATGACAACTAACTTGCTGGTTGTAGTCGACAAAATAACAGATGCTGTGCTGCTTTGCTGTTGAGTGATAACTCACCACCCTCCATATGTTCTGCATTTTAGAGGTGCAACAACTAAATGGCATGAGGGTCATAAGGGCGACAGCCATGCAATGGCAGCCATCTGAGATGACTATGGACTCAGGAGACATTGCTACGACAGTTTCGTCCTAGACATAATTCAACACATCTGATGACTTTGGCACTTAATAAAGCTTTATTGCGCCGATTCCCATATCTCTTTGATGAATTACTATCGGAACGACAAACGAGTTTGAACTTACCTCCTCTTATACGCCTGTGCCAACCTCTGCAGTCTTTTATTTGGTTACCAATGTTTTATAATCAATCAGGGACATAAAATAAATGGGTATGATTGTCGTTATCCAATAAAGGCACACAAGAATATACAGTATATCATTCTGGCCGACACTGCGGGGCAGATTATCTGCAGAGATCATGCACTTGTAAAATACAGCCAGCCCAGACCGAGTTCACATTGCATACTAACAGGTCTTTGGCTTCAGGGGAGACAAATGCTGTCGCCACTCTAGACTTCCTGTCCAATTAATCTGTGCCAGAATGCTGACTGTTTTTGCGGTTAACCTCAACTGACTGCACTCACATAGGATGTACCACACAGAGAGCAATCTGTTTTTTAGAGCAAATTACATCAATTGACAAAGTGCTTGCGACACTCAAACTGCGGTCAAGTAATCTGCTCAGACATGGCAGCATAGACTTTATCAACCTGTTCAGTAAAACATGTGAATGTATTGAAGGGACAGTTTAGCAAGTTTAGACACTTTCTGTATAAAAAAAACTGCTGGATCCAATACCATATGTTCACATCATATGCTGTACCACATGATTCTCTTTCAATTAGAACACTAACAAAAATGTTCAATGTGCATCTACAGAGTCCTAGGGGCGCTTTCTCCTCACATATGCAATGGTTTTCTCCTCCTTACAAAACAAAACTTCATAACCTCAGACGTTAATAAATAACAAAGTGTTGTACCCGGCCTCTTGCCCTCCTCCTGTAGGCATACCACCAGCAAGAGAAGCCATAAGGGGTTGGTGCAGTGTGGTCTGGGCGGCGGTGAACGGGGGAAGACTCGGCAACCTAATCCACGGACAAATCAACTTGATTTTGGGAGATGGAACAACACCATGGAACAACGCCTTCTTGGATGTCCTCAGGGGAGGAAAAGATCGTGCCCCAGCTATCCATCGTTCTACTGGGGCACTTCAACGCCCATGTGGGCAGTGACAGCAGTGCCTGGAGGGGTGTGATTGGGAGGAACGGCCTTCCTAAACCTAAACGGTGTTTGGTTGTTGGACTTCTGTGCAAGTCACAGTTTGTCAATAACAAACACCGTGTTCGAACATAAGGTTGTCCATTAGTGCACTTGGCACCAGGACACCCTAGGCTGGAGGTCAATGATTGATTTTGCAATTGTATCATCTGACCTCTGGCTGTATGTCTCAGACACTTGGGTGAAGGGAGGGGCTGAGCTGGCAACCGATTACCAATTGGTGGTGAGTTGGATGTGCTGGCGGGAGAGGAAACCGGACAGACTCGGCAGGCCCAAAAGCATTGTGAGGGTCTGCTGGGAACGTCCGGCAGAGCCCTCTGTCAGGGAGATCTTCAACTCTCACCACCGGGAGAACTGCAATCAGGTCCAATGGGAGGCTGGAGATAGAGTACGAATGGACCATATTTTCCACCTCCATTGTTGAAGCAGCAGCCCAAAGCTCTGGCCGTAAGACCCCAGGTGCCTGTCGCAGCAGAATTCCCCAAACCCAGTGGTCAACACTGGAAGTAAGGGATGCCGTAACTTGAGTCTGAAGGAAGAGGAAGACTATTGGCTGGCCTCAAGGAGGTTCTGGCAAACTGTCCGAGGCCTGAGGAAAGGAAAGCAGTGCCCTACCAACACTGTTTACAATGGATGAGGGGAGCTGCTGACCTCAACTGGGGATGTGGTCGGGTGGTGGCAGGAATACTTCAAGGATCTCCTCAATCCCACTGGCATGTCTTCCACAGAGGAAGCAGAGGCTGGGGACCCAGAGGTGGATTCGTTCATCACCCAAGCTGAAGTCAGCGAGGTGGTGAATAAGCTCCACAGTGGCAAGGCACTGGAGGTGGACAAGATCTCCAGTGCCTTGAGACTGAGTTACTCAAGTCTCTGGAAGCTGCAGGGCTGTCATGGCTGACACGCCTCTACAACATCACATGGCGGTCAGGAACAGTGCCCCTGCACTGGTAGACCAGGATGGTGGTCCCTCTAATAAGGAAGGGAAACCGACAGGTGTGTTCTAACTACAGAGAGATTACACTCCTCAGGCTCCCTGAGAAAGTCTATTTCAGGGTACTGAAGAGGAGAATTCGTCCGATGGTCGAACCTCAGATCTAAGAGGAACAATGCGGGTTCTGTCACGGCAACACACTCCACAGGGTCCTGGAGGGATCAAGGGAGTTTGCCCAACCAGTCCAAATGTGCTTTGTGAACTTGGAGAAGGATTTTGACTGCTCTGTGGGCTGTGCGGTCTCTGTACGACTGGAGCAGGAGCTTGGTTTGCAAGTGCTGTTCCCAGTGCATGTTGGCCTCCGGCAGAGCTGCCCTTTGTCACCGGTTCTGTTCATTATTCATATGGACAGGATTTGTAGGTGCAGTCGGGGGCCGGAGGGGGGCGGG
>OMPJ01040577.1:0-17704 GCA_900312935.1 Carapus acus
AGATACCTCTGTACATGGATTGCAGCTGGTACCCAGCACTCTCTCAATCACACCACTATTATTTTAAAAGCGTTAAGACATAAGTAACATATATGATATAATATATTAGATATCCATGAATAGATGGATGGATGACTAGATAGATAGATAGATAGATAGATAGATAGATAGATAGATAGATCTTGAGAAAATGTAATGCCAAATGTGATTTAGACCTCAGGGTTATGGACTGTGAACCGACCCCATTTATGCGCCCAGAAAACAAATGAATAATCTGTAAAATCACAACAAGCCTTGATATATGCGCAATTTTCTCCATAACTGTGAGCAGGATTTCATCTCTCCCCGCCCCCTTTTCTCTCTCCCTCTCTCCATTCACCCACCAGTCCTCTGCAGTGGAGTGGTCATACCGTAATTCAGCTTCCGGGGCCCCGCTGTCATCCTCTGCGTGTGTGTGTGTGTGTGTGACAGAGAGAGAGAGAGAGAGCGAGCGCCTGTGTTCGGTGGAACACACGGCGAGATGCTCGTTCAGCCGACATCCTCCCTCTTCAGGTGACTCCACAACTACCGAACGTCGGCCAGGTAAGACGAAGCTCCTTATTTTCGGCGGTAAACACAATATGGACAAAGCGTCCATCTTACTACTGCATCTCCCTGCGTATGGGGTGTCGCTGTGTGGATGAATTCTCGCCTCTCTCCTCTTCTTCCAGCCTCTCGGTATCTGTACAAATCGCCCCGTAATTCGAACGGGCATTTCTCCATTGATACCCGCGAGCAAGTCATCCACAACAATAAAATATCAACTGACAGCTTGCGCCAAAGGTTTGAGATGAGGACGCCTCTGCGCGCGGGGTTAAGGCTTCAAACGATATCGATAGTTAAATACTAATGGGCCTTTATGTCTAATGAGATATTGCGTTTGTTCTCAGCGTGTTGTTTTACCGCAGCAATCGTTTCCTTTTCCCTAGACATGTTTAATGAGTGGACAGAGGCGCTTGTGCCCCCCATTCTGTTCATGTGTGTCTATATATCGACTAAATATCGACTCCGTAATGTCAGTCTCAGTGACCCGATACTTGTCAAAGTCCTGAACGACTCGGTGCGGTAACAGTTGTACAATAAATGCTGCAGATTAGTTCAGAAAACTAACCCCTTTTACTGAGGAAATATCTAGTGTCACGCTAAAAGTCCGTTGCCGCCATACCTCCATTGTATGATTGGAACTATTAAATTAATTGTGGATTTATTCAGTGATTTGTGTTTAATTCACAAAATTCTATCTAGTCTGATAGCAAGGCATTATTCCTTTATACATGCTCCTGTAGCACGGTGAGATTCTGTAATGTATGCATTACTGTAAATTACAGTGTTTGTTATGTACCACTGGGTTCCAGTGGCCGTGGACAGCAGGCCTGTTTATTGTTCAGGGGGAGCTGTGGTCAAAATGAAAGGGTCTTGTCAACATCTGAACAGTATGTGTTGTGCCACGAGGTTCTCTGTTTTTTCTCTTCACCTCCTGTCACGCAAAGTCTGTCACTGTTGACATGTCACTGTCACGCCATGTTTTCGTGACCCCGTGCCTTCTTTGGTGTTTGTATCCAGTGATAGTGACAAAGGGAAAGAGCAAAAGAAACTCTGCTGTATTATAATGCTGCGCATTTACTACCATCCTCATTTAAATTTGTCAACTGTGGCTAAAAAGGTTGAGGTTGAAACTCATGCGTTTGAGCAAATGATTATGTCAGGTGTTTTATTGAAAAAGCATAGGCCATGTCAGCATAATCACATCTGCCATTAATGGCTGGAACTTGCTTTTGCAAAAAAAATAAACTTCACAACTTTTGGCTTACATCCAGGTGTGGCATACATATTTAAAAATTTTATTTCATTTTCAAATTTTCCCAGTGCAGTTCATATTCCAGTGCGCTCTATAGTCAGCAATTTACGGTAATCTTTTATTGTACTATCGAGATTAGCTTTGTATATCACAGTAGAATCTGACCATGATAATCACTATGTTTCAGACTTTTTGGTGTCGCACCAAAAAGAGTAAACATATATTGTGTTTATCTGGTGTTTGCCCTCACTGCCCTCTATCATTACAATGGTAATGCTCACCATTTCGAAACAGAACTTGCAATACGCAATATACAATGGCTCAATCACACCAGCATGATTATACATGTTTTCTTTTGATCGGTAGTAATTCTGTGAAATTCCACCAGAGGATTGTCGGTCCACACATGATGTTTTGCACTGAGGTATAATGCAGCAATCATTTTACATACACAAGGCTTACACACGTTACACAGTGTGACTCAGATGATTCATGACTTTTGAAATGTTGTGTTGATGCGTTACTTGAGAGGTGTTTCAGTGGCATAAGAATTGTAGTTGCACATTCAGTAGACCATTCTATCTGCACATTTATCTGTGTTCACATGTATGGTAGTATCAGCTCAAGAGATCCACAGATAAATTGTGGTGATAATGTAAATCCCTGAGCAGAAGACCAGCAAGTGTTTAACAGTGGAAGAAAGGGACATACAACATTAGGAGTGATAGAAAACGATGGCTGTTGTGGGGCTGTGATAGACTTAGAGCAATGATTAAGATGATAGCCAATGCGGACAGAGGATAGCCACGTCTGACCATTAAAGAAAGTAAGGAGCCGCCGGGGAGCCATGATAGACACCTAGAGGACCTTGGAGGATGTATCCAGTATGTAGACATGCTGTTTTGTGAAAAATGGAAATGCCAAAATATGTCAGTGTCCATCCCCCCAAGGCGTATGGGATCTCTTTTCTTTATGTGTACCACTTTCTCCTGATGTGTTTTGTCTCGCTACTTTTATTCTCATTTGAGTCATGGGACGCAGGTTTGAGTGTAATGCAAGACACCTATGTGAGAGCGCACAGCCTGCTCAGATTGTACTCATACTGCAGCAGGAGGATCCAAAATTGGATCTGATAGAGAAAACTGAGGCAGAATATGGCAACTGTCTTCTCGATCGCAGAGCTCATGATGTACATGCACCCACTTGAATTGTGGAATCCATTTTATAATGTCATGTGCATTCTCCTTAAATGCTTCAGAAGCGACAGATTTCGGAGTTAGTGCCTAATGTTTTCCATTGGATTCATGGATGATAATCAATAATATGGGTGGATGTACAATTATACATCATCATAGCCTTTGGTTAAAAACAGAAATATTTAGCCATGGGTTAATGGCAGCTTTGGGATGGCTGTAGCTATTGGTATTGCAGCTTCAAGGCAACAAGGGGGAAGGAAGAATGACCTATGTTTTGGCATTTGCAAGCCAAGTGGTGGTAGAGTGCTAGTGTTGCAAGTAGTACAGCTACAAATCCCCTAACACCTCATTAAAAACATAGCTCCTTAGCTATAGAGTAGGGATGTCCGATATTGGCTTTTTTGCCGATATGCCGATATTGTCCAACTCTCAGTTTACTGATACCAATATCAGCCGATACCAATATGTGCGCTGGTAAACGCTTCAGGAGCGCATAGGCACTATTTCGGTGTAACGCAAGCATTACTTTATTTTCATCGGTTATTATTTTATCGGTTTTAAAGCCAAAAAAATCTGATACCGATATTACATTTTTATGCCAACATCGGGCCGATAATGTCGGTGGGCCGATATTATCAGACATCTCTACTATAGACCATCATGAAATTTGTCATTAAAGTACCGTATTTTCCAGAGTATAAGTAGTACTTTTGTCATTGTTTGGCAGAAGGTGCGGCTTATATTCTGATACGACATTCATGTGAAATGTTTGGAATATATAACTTCACATGTTCGTTATTGTCACACTTACAACCTCGAGATGTCACTCCAGGCTTGTGTACCAGTATCTACTGCCCAAACATTTTTAACAAATTCAATTTTAATGATCAATCCAGCAGAATGTTTTTTTCCCCTGCTGTCACCGATCCACATAGCTAAAGCAGACTCCATCCTTACGATGGTCTTGTTGCGGACAGTTACAACCCTTTTTGCATCCCTGTTAAAACTTGTTACTGCTGTCGTCCTTATGTTATTTTCTTCCTCTTTATGTAACGAACGGACAATTCCATAATTTATTATGGAATTTATTTATCTATTCCATAATGACACCCTACAGCCGCGTAACATCTACCTTCCTTTAGAATGTCCAGAAGTCCAACTTTTTCTGCGATGGTAAGCATCTTCCTCTGCCCCTGGGGTGCGACCGCAGGAGCCTTTTCCTTGCAGTTTGTTTCATCGACACTGGTTTTTTTTTCGGGTCGTGAACTTGCAAACATACATTACAGCACTTCAGAGTCACACCGCTAGCGATAGAATTTATATTTATATAAATTTGGTTAGCTTAATGCACTCTGTACTCCCTTAACCAATCAGGACGCAGAACACATGTGCAGTTCTCCCTTAGCTAATCAGGACGCAGACCACATGTGTGATTCTCTTTTAGCTAGCACAATGTGCGTTCATGCTGAGCGCTGTTAAAAAAAAAAGCGCAAAGTAACACATTATAAATCTGCGAAACAGCGAGGCGCGAAAGGTGAACTGCCCAAGGCGCAGTTCCGTTCCCCCGGCGTGAAGGCAATCGAATTCCGATAGAGGTTTAAACTCAGGAATAAGTTGTTAGTTGTAACTAGCAACTTAAACCAAGCATACGACCAATGCTGGTTGCACTTTCACCTCTTTCTGAACGCTTTCTGATGCCCACTTTAGTTTAATAACAGGTGACTGGATGTGACACTGTCTTCCTTGGCTGCCAACGCTCCCAGCGCATGATGCTGTATTCTTCCACATCTGTTCCATTTTGAAAGTAGCTTGTGAGCCAAAAAAGTGTGGGCACTCCTATGTTCAAAATGCATTAACCCCCCGTCGGAGTTGCTTTGACATTCTTCAGCACAAAGGTGACGCACAACTTCAGGTTGTTCACATCAGAGATTGTAGAATGTGTCAAACAGAGGCTGTGATAGTTAGATTGACAGCTTCCAGATACTAGCATCGCTCGTACAGTGACTCATCTAAACAGCATAAAAACCAGGATGTCCAGGATGTGATCATCAAGGCACAATCATCACCTCAAAGCAATCAGCCAGCACTTCTGTAAGTGACGCGTGGACTGAAGTTTCCCAGGAGGGACTTTGTACAGATATCATCTTTCTTTGCCAATGCTTTCACCTACACCAGGGAGAATCAACAATATGAATTATTTCAAAGGTTTTTTTTTTTAAGCAAAACCTTATTTAACAAAAGAACATAGCCAGGAATTCTCATTGAGAAAACAATGTTTTACTAAACTTAAGATTGGATAAAAAGTGAAAGACGGGGGTATTTTCCCACAGTGCACGTTTGGAGTAAGCTATTCATAGCTGCACTTATTATGGGAGGCACTAAAGAATGGCGTTGAGGCAATCCCCAGAGCGCAAGTGAAAGAATGAGAGGTTGGAGTGAAAAACACCTGATCTGCCTCACTCTTTTAGATAATTCTTGTTTTTCTGTAACACAATTTTCCGGTCACTTATCACATGATTTTCCACTGACTTCTTATTCTGATCCATGTGTGTTTTCTTGAATGAGTATTTGACTTCTCAAAAACTGTGTGAGAAAGCAATTTCCTCTTATGATACGTACAATATGCTTCAACAGAGTTGATATTTGCTCAGATGTGGGTTTTTCATCAGTGTCATACGAAATGTTAACATTAGTATTCAATGCATCACATAGCTAGCGAACTCCATCTCTTGCATCTTTTGCACTGCTCCACACATAAAGTAACAAAAATCATTTTATTAAGTTTTGAGTTGCATCGCTGATCTACGTATTAATATCAAAACGTCTCTGTTGAATTTTCAGTTGCTGTTTTTTTTTCCCCATAAAACCTTGCTAGAGGAAGGACGCCAACATTGCAACATCACAGCTCATTTTCTAATCCTTATGATTTCACTTTGAAGCATGTGGCATAGGTTTTGCAGTCCACTGCAGGATGGGTTCTGTTACGCCTGATAATCCTCCAATCACATCAACTAAAGTAGACGTTACCCAGAGCTGCAGGGTGTTTTACATGTATTTGCATTGTGATGTGCTGCCTTTGTGATCATTCCAACTCCCTCTTGTTTCAGGCGAGATCATCTAAAAGTGCAAAATATACCAGACTTTAAAGATTAGTTTTAACTCATAAAGATTTATTTGTAGTATTTGTAGTATGTAGTATTATATATAAAGTAAAACAGTACCATTGTATAATGAACGTTTATGAAATTGAGTGTTTCATTGAATTTGCCTGTTTAAACTATGGAAAAGACCGAACAAAAGGTAGAGCACCTATTGTTTTGAGACATTCCAAAAGGAAAAAAAGGAAAAAACAAACAAACCCTAAAACAACAAAATATGTCGGCCCGGAAAAAAAACTATTGTATCACTATTGAAGTTTGTCTCACTCCCTCTGACATTTGTGGAAGATTAATGATTATTTGGAAGTAATGATTATTTCCCTGCTAGTTGATGTAAATATAGTCTTTTTTTGTTACTGCACAATCAAACTCCATTTAATTGTGATGACATCTTCCTTTCACACTTTCCTCCAAACAATGTTGCATGACTACAAAGAAAACAACCATTTCCGTTCAGAATCTGTGTAATTATTCCACAAATATTAAAATTCAAAATGATATTGCTCGTAAATATTTCATTTTTTATTATTTTGCTAATGCAGAGCTTCTGTGAACCAGGCCTGCAAGACATTACAGATAAGTCCATGTCTCAAATTTGCTGAAGAGTTTCAGCTGCTTTTGAAGTCAACAGCTGGATGTCTCAGCTGATTCGGTGAATGATTTCTCATGTGTGAGCAGCCTCCCACATTTATTCTGTTGTGCTTTCACTGAACCTAGACATAGTGGTTGAGCTTGAAGACATTTTCTCTGCTCAGCTCCTTGCAGTGGTTGAAAAACCACTTGTTTACACTTGTTTCCAGTCAGGTTCTTCTCAGCACATACTGTGTGCTTGATGTTTTTTTGCAGCCTGCTGTCGGGTTGCCACATCTAACTCCCAGTGCAAGAGGCATTACCCTTTAGAGACTGCACACTCTGCAACCAAAATTGTTGTTTTTTATACTGTACATCAGAATTTAAATGTTTGTAGTAGTTGGATGTTAGTGAGAAAAGCTGGATGGCTGTGTCTCAGTCAGCAGAGACCTGGGATCGGAGGTTTGCCGGTTTAAGTCGTGTGTCAGACCAAAAAAAGAGGCTGGACTTGCGGCTGGAGGGATTCCAGTTTGGCGGCTGTGTACTAGTAAGGTGCCCTTGAGCAAGGCACCTAACCCAACCTTGCTCAGGCCTCAACCCCCGAGTGCGGCTCCCACATTCAGAAATCAACCCCCCCCATTGCATGACACGATTTCCTTGAACAACCTGCATGTGTGCATGTCATATGATGTAGCCTACAGTTTGTATCTGATTACTGGCAGAGTATGAATTATAAATATCCCTTTGGATTGTTGATAAAGGATGACATAAATAAATTGTGTTTAGACAGCTGTCAACCTCAAGATAAAGACAAAAAACAAAACAAGACAGACAAAATTCTCAAGAATGTTACCATGCATATTGTTAGTTGTGTCCAAATGAGAAAAAGTGAGACATGTATTTTGATCAAATATGCATGCATGACCTTAATGAACTCATTTTGCCTCCTCCTGCCTGCTGCACTGTCATAATAAAATGACCAGTGTCCTTTCGCACACTTATAGCTATGTCAACACTTCAATATTACATTAGGCAGCCTTTCACATTTGCCTTCGCATTTGTTCGACAAACTGCATGATATTAACATGTACAGTAGATGTACTGAGAGTGTTTGCCTCACCCGCTCAGGTCATCATTGAGCTCATCAGCCTAATTCATTTTTGGTAATAACCCATTCTCCACAAAGATGTTGCCATAAAAATGACAACATCTCTCGGGGAATTCAATATTTCACCTTCAAGACACATGTTGTCCTCACTGGAGCATACCGAGAATGAAACTGAGTCTTGAACTGTCTGTAGCCCCTGGCTAAGGTGGACAGAGCCATGTAATTTGTCTTATTTGACAGCACACATGACTGTGTATCATTCATTTTACAGCACATATGAAGATAAATCAATACAATTTACAGTGTGAGCACAACCAATACATTGCTGGAGCAGTAGTAGTGTTTTTTATGCCTGTATGTTTCTGATTTCACAAAATAATGCTTGTCGCAAATTGAAGCATCCCAAGCACTAATCTTTCTCAGTTGTCAGCCATTTCATGCTGGGGACGTTGAGGGCTAACAGCTTGTGAGCTTGTGATCTTGGAATGCCTCCCCACTGTTTTCAGAGGGAGTGTTTGTGGGGAAGCAGGGAGAGATGAATATGAAATGCCAAAGCAAAATAATTGTAGTATGACATCTGAATGTTGGATGGTGAGGTTTCTGGTGAATGCTGATTTGTTGATTTGAAAACAACTCGCGCACATTTTTGAGGTAAAAATTCGAAATAAAAATTATGAATCGGATTTAGATTGAAAACTATTGGTTAGTGTATGACAGATAGCAGTTCCCTTTGCTAAAGAAAATGTTCATTTAATAATCTCAAATGGTCCAACACATTATTTTAGATAAGATCAAGGCATCCTCCGTTTGAATATTTTGAACACTTAAGTTGTAGGATTTATGGAAAGAATTTGTCAAAACCTGAAACACTATTCAAATAACTTTCTAAAGCTGACACAATTATTGCCCCTCATAGCTGGTGAATTGTTTCATTACAATGAAGTGAGTGACAACTGGGAGGTGCATTTGTCCACAAGTTGATAAACTGGCTGGTTCTGATTCAGATTCTTAAACCGATTGTGTTGCTACCTGAAAATAATACAATGTAAAGAAGGAAATACTGTCACCATCCTAAAGTAATAGAGGCACTTATAGACTCACATGAAATTGTTTTCTTGTCTAGTCTCAGTTCCATTTTACCCGTATTTTTTCAGGTGTCCCCAGAGCAGGAATCAATAATAGACCAGGTGTGTGTTAAGCGATAGTGATTATTTTCAACATCCATGAGGGCAAACAGAATCCAGTGCAAAAACTGGAAGGCACAGAACATGACAATTTGACCCTTGGGCAAAAACCATAGTCCAGAGCCAGGTGGGGTCAAAAACAGGCAGACAGGCAGGCAGAGAGTAAACAGGAAATCCAAATCTTGGGCAAAAAAAACTGATTCCAGTACCTGGCAGGATCAAGAACTGGCAGGCATGCAGGCATCCAGAACCCATCAAGGGCAATAACAGGAGGACAGACTTGCATCGAAAATGTGATGCAACAAAATCATGGGACAATCTGACAGCCAGAGAAACCAAAAGACAAAACTTCTTCTAAATTTACCACAGTAGATAACAGTTGCTCAACACAAACTTGCCAGGCAAAACAACTACCCAGACAAGGAAGCTGGGTTCAAATCCAACGCTTAACACACCGAATTAAGATGCAGGAGTTGAAACACAAATTGACAATTAACAAGCCAAAACACAGAGCACCTGAAAAGGCCATTGTCAAGATCCTGAGCACCTGCCCACCCATCTTTACAAACTGTTCAACTCAGTCCCACAAGGGGGCAAGAGAAAAATGCCTCCTCCTGGCAGGGGTCCTGACATATTTGCTGTATTTTACTGATTTCAACTGAACCACTTTCATAGGCAAAAGAGGTAAAGCCAAAAAGCAGTAACAATAAAGTGATAGTAGTTCTGAATAAATGAAAGGATGAAAACTGTTAAATGTCACCTGTTATTTAACATGCATAAGTGTTATCCTGTAGATCCTTTATATTTCTTATCTCATTGAATCGTGTGACATACACACCATATTAACATCTACCAAAAAGTAATTGCAAGCAGCTGATTGTAAAATAATCAAACATTGTAATATGTGATTGGACAGTTGCATGAAGTGTAGATGACTATGTAGAATAATCTGTTGTGGAGGTGTCGCTGAATATCAATTTTTCAGATGCAAAATAAGTAAAAGCACAGTTAATACCTAAATCTGTGTTGGATCAGGCTTCATTTCCTTTATTGCAATGGTGTACTACCGAGACTTGATAACTGAAAGGAAAATCAGATCTGGATCAGAGCTCAGTGGTGATTTACATGATATTAAGCTATGTGCTTGAGAGAAGAAAAAAACATTTGGCATTAGTGGAGATGGTCTGAATGATATAGTGTTTTCTGGACTGTAAGTCGCTCAGGAGTATAAGTTGCATCAGTCAAAAAATGCATTACAATAAAGGAAAAACATGTACAAGTCGCAAATTTATTTTGCCAAATCCGATACGAAGAACAGCCATTTCAGCTTGAAAGGTAAGTTACAATGAGTACTGTGGTACTGTGGTATGAGTACCAGCGGTTTGTCCTTGTGGGTGACACCTGTCCGCAATAGTTCCTTGCATACCTACAGTATATACATTACCGCCCCGGCAATCCCACAACGACATCTATGGACACTAAACTGAACGCAATGCAACCTTCTTACATTCCCATAACATATTTGGCTGCTATACACACATTGGTGGTTATTTAGCCACATGAAGCATGCACTTAATACATCCGGGTATGTTAATGTAACAATTTTTTAGATAACCACAGTATAAAAAAGAGGCTAACAAGTTTACCAAACCCTCGATCTCTCTAAATCTATTGTCATCTTCAAGTCTTCATCCTCTGTGTCACCTCTGAGCAACTCTGCCAACCACGGCAGTAGATGCAGCTCAGCTTCCTCTACTGTACAGAGGAGAAGGTGGCGCTTTAATTACTGTGATTGCTGTAAATTACCGCAATGTTGAAATGTTAGTGGAACTGGAAGTGGTGGTAGATACTGGTACACAAGCCTAGACTGACCTTGTGCTGTTGTCAGTGTGACAATAAGGAACATGTGAAATTATATATTTTAATAATTTCACGTAAACGTTGCTTTTGAGTACAAGTCGCAGCCCCAGCTAAACTATGGAAAAAATGGTGACTTTTACTGCAGTACATACGGTACATGATATCAAAATGGTATCGTTGAAGCTGTATGAGAACTAAACTGGTGTCTTTTGCTTGGTTTGTGAACTTTGCAATGAGCACAAAGCAGTGCATTGTCTGTTTTCAGAAGGTTTTACTGGAGTTTTACTTGACTTGGCTTTTTGCTTCACGACCTCACCTCATCTTGTCCGCTGTAGATTTTGGGTAGTGTTAGCTCGCAATCTCTGGTAAGACTTTAAATAGAAACTAATGATAGTAACAAAAGACAGATTCAATGAAGGTCTGCACTATCTGTACTACAATAACATTTCATAGATCCACAGTAATACACTGCTATTTTTTCCATTTTCATTCCTCAAATTTATATAGCTTTCTTTCAGAAATGCCTCCACATAATAACAAGGGAATTTTGTACGATGGGGCAATGATAGGAAAGTAGTAGCAGCACTGACACTGGCATAAATCTGTCATGAAGATGTGATACAATGCTATAGAGCACAGTAATGTAGAAATTACACTCGTAAATACACTGCAGGATATTTTGCCTCTTCACCTTTTGGGTGGATGCCTGTGTGTTCTGCTGAGTCTTTTGTCTCTGACAAAAGCTGCAGTGTGCTGCAGTGTGAACAGGGCCTGTGGGACCATGAAAGCCTTCGGCTGTATGGAAATTGAAGGCAGTGGGGAGTTGTGGGCAGGGCAAACTATGACAGTAAAAAGTAAAATTCTAAAATGAAGTCAGAAACAAATCTTGTCTCAACCAGTAATTCCATATTTTGCCTCAGCTGGCACCACTCAAATCTTCATTTTCTTTGTGCTAATTAGGAAGAATGAATCTGTAATGGTCAGTCACAAACAGTCCAGGAGGCCAAATTTTTTTTTTTTTTCCTTTTATCTGAATCATCATCAGAATTTAACTGTAAAGCAGTTTTACTGTAAATTAGCCATCTGACTGAATGGATTTCCACCCAAGTCCATAGCTCTCGACAACTGGCCTGTCCCGCACACATTTAATAGGTAGCCATCTATTGGCATCCACCAAATCCACACTCATCCATCAGACTGCCAGAAATCAAAGTGTGATTCATGACTCCAAAGAACATGTTCTTTTGTGGCTGAGTGTCCTATATAACTCCACTTCAGCTTAATCTAGTGACCGTGGCTTTGTGTTGAACTGCTTGAGCATGGAAGCTCTAAAAAAAAAGATGAAATGGGTACAGCTTTTGTATTTATATCGCCTCTCAAGCAAAAGTGGCATGCCACTGAGCTCCCCGGCATGACCCATTCAATTGCCAGATTTGATGCTGTGCACATTTCTTTGTTCTTGTGGTTGGAACGTGCTCTTAATGATTTGCATACAGCATAGTAAACACTGGATCTTGTACTGTTTTGTGACAAATGTAAACTGATAGGACAGTGATTTATGGTATGCAGCCTGAAAACACATTTTCCTTGCATTAATTGTCTTTCTTTTTTTTTGTTCTCACTTGGATAGGTTCTTGACAGGGCTTTCTTGAAATACCTTCGATCTATATTCCTTTGGTATTCCTGTTTTGTCGAAAAGACACCTATACAGTGGCATATTTTGCAGATCATGAGGCGCTCTGCATTTTAAGGCACAATATGAATGAGCGGGTCTATTTTCATACCTGTGGCGCATCGGGTTTTAAGGCGAATGATAAAATATAAACCGTATAAAGCGAAACAAAACAGTCAGGTATGTTGAATTTAATTCACCTCATTCACACTAACTACTATTGCTCAATAAATACCGTAAATGAACACTATTACTGGCAGGGATGGATATGTCTGTGCTGCTCAACACTGTACCGCCCCGTTGATATTAGTTATTTTACTTGAACAGACCTTCGAAGTTCCTGCTGAAAATTGTTTGAATACGCTTTTAGCCTGTTTGAGATAACATGTTTCTGTTTCATGCGGGACATTCAAAAAAAGCTTTGTATCTTTGAATGTAGATGGGAACTTCGATAGAACAAGCAAGGGTTTTTTCAATGCCTGATGTTTGGACGTGGACCTCTTTGAACCAAGGAAAATCTAAAGGCCTCTTTTATATTGAGGAGTCTCTCTACAAGCCTGAACATTTAACTAGTAAAAGTGAAGTTTGGGCTTTTGTAAGAGAAAATCTCATGTACACCATCATCAGGCAACTGCTGGTGTGTATAATTATTATGCAACTAAATGGAAAATGAAGATTTTTCCATCCCACTTGTTTATTTTCACCTGTTAAAGTGGGAATGATAAACAACTCAAAATTTACAAACAAACATTTATGAAATAGAAAAAAATAACCCTCAGTGACCGATATAGCCACCCTTCCTTTCACTAACACAAGCCTTCCATTCATGGAGTCTGTCAGTTTCTTGATCTGGTCCGAATCAACTTTTTGTGCAGCCGCAACCACAGCCTACCAGACACTGTTCAGAGAGGTGTACTGTTTACCTTCACTGTAAATTTCCTTCCTCAGACGGGCCCAAAAGTTCTCAGTCGGGCTTAAGTCGGTCGAAGAAGGGAGCCTTGTCATTATTTTCTCATCTTAAGGCCTTCACTGGTCAGCAACGCAGTGGAGTACTGATGCATGTGATGGGGCGTTGTCTTGCAAGAAAATGAAAGTGTTCTTGAAAGATGCAGACTTTCTTCTGTACCACTGCTTGAAGAAAGTATCTTCTAAAAATTGGCAGTAGGTCTGAGAGTTTATTTTGAGCTCATTTTCAACCTGAAAGGGTCAAACTAGCTCATCTTTAATGATGCCTGCCCGCACCAGTACCCCACCTCCACCTTGCTGGCATCTGAGTCGAAGTGGGGTTTGTGTCCGTTAGCGATCTTACCACAGGTCCATCCATCAGTTCCATCGAAAGTCACTGTCATCTCATCAGTCCACAAAACCTTTGAAAAATCAGATAATCCTCAGATATTCCTTGGTCCATTCTTGACGTTTCAGCTTATGTGTCTTGTTCAGAGGTGGTTGGGTTTCAGCGTTTCTTGCCTTGGCCATGTCTCTGAGAACTGAGCATCTTGTACTTCTTGACACTCCAGGTAGGTTGCAGTTGTGGAAAATGGCAGAACTGGAGGATAATGGGTTCCTGATAGTTTCACATTCGATTCTTCACAAGTGTTCAGCGTCTTTTCCTCTCTGCACATTTCTTGCGACCCTGTTGACTATTAGCAAGGAAACGTTTGATCATTCTGTGATCACGCCTAATAACTTTGATATTTCAAGAGTGCTGCATCCCTCTGAAAGACCTTTTCCAATTTTTGCTTTTTCAGCATCAGTTAAATCTCTTTTTTTTGGCCCACTTCTCGCGAGAACAATCAGCCTAATAAGTATGCACACCTTGATATAGGGTGTTGATGTCCTGAGGCCACACCCTCCCTTGTTACACAAATACACATCACCTGATATGGATTAAATCCAATAACCATTCAAGTTTACACAGCTTGGAGTTGGAAATCCTGGACAAAATGATGATATGGTCAAAACAATCACCTACCTAATATTTTTGCACACAGTGTACAATACTTGTGATATGGGTACAACACTCAAACTGGAGTCGTCCTTTTCCCAATTCTACTCCCACCCACCTTCAGGTCAGTATAGCTCCCCCCTGGCAGCATTGCTGCGTGCTGCGTTATTGTCGGTGTCATTGTGACACTAACAGCATTGAGGATGCTGAACTGTTGGTTTTTTTTTTATCCTGGCTGGTCTGACCCAGCTACTGAACAAGGACTGCAGCAACCTTGAGGCAATTGCAAGGGGACGGAAACCACGACGACGGGAGGTGACCTGGCCTTGGCTCAGACGTAGATGGCAAAACTCTGCTGTAGAAGTTTAGCAATGCAGCTGATGTAATACATTTTTACACCAGCATTATTGTATGCCAGGCCCTGAAATCCTGTCTCTTGCAATTCAGCAGCACCTGCGCCTCATGCAGGTAATTAAGGTCAAGAAAAATGCAATCATGTGAGAAAAAAGAGGGAGAAGAAGAAACTGATTTATCAAGTCTCAGATCACGCTCAGTTAACAATGTCCACTGTCTTCACATTTGCTCTTTATACTTTGCTTGTTGAGGCCAATTGAACTAGAATAATTTGTGTGAGTGTTGTACCATTTTGGTCCAAATTTCACTCAGTAGTTTTTAGATATGTTATGACAATCATCTGCCTATGTACATAAAATTTGGTAATTTCTTTTGCTATGGTAGCTGTTGCTATGCACATCATAGTTGGCACTCTTTTTGTTATTTTTCAGCTTTCTTTACATAACACAAATAACATGGATCCCACAGTACATGAAATTAGATGGCAGGGAAAAACATGACATTCAGTATTGCACGAGAACATTCGAAGCAGCCAAACTCATTGTGATTACTATGATTTGTGCTTATTCGCCTCATTTTGCTTCTCACTGCAAAACAGTTTAATAGCTGTTTGCTGCAAAAAGCTGGAAAATTACTGAGCATGAATCTATGTTTTCACTGCCAAGAAAAAATGCTACCTGCTACGAAAATTTTGTAATTTTTCTTGAATTGTCGTGATACTAGAATAGATTAAAGCCAAAAGCACATAAGATATAAAACTCACAAAAGACACGAGACAAATTGTCCATTGCTGGGATGTCTTACAGACCCCTCCCATCTGAATATCAGGAGGCCTCAGTCCATCTCCTAATTACCAGTTGTAATAATTAAGTCATTCTTAAGATGAAAATTAAGTTAATTGGTGACTAGTGAACAAAGCATGAAAGAAATTACAGCCTTCTGCTTGCAATGATACAGATTTGAATATACTATCTGAGATTCCTACTAGAGCAACACTGACAAGACAAAGTCAAAAGGAGAGCCACAATGAAACAGCAGACGTGCCAACAACTGTCCAGCACACATCTGTCCACTTAGTAGTCATCCCAAAACTTGCAATATGTAATGCAACCAAACAGATACATATTTTATAGTTTGATGGTCTGAGGGACATGGATGTACCTTACCTTCCTCCGGTTATGTATGTATGAGTAATTCCTCGGAGGAATTTAAGATGTGTATTTGTGAGCTTGTGTCTAGTTTCCGCCATAGACATTGTGCTGTAAATAAGATTTAGCTACTCACGAAATGAAGCCAAGAGCCGAGGATTTTTTGTAATGGCAGACTTCACCCCCAGGTGGGTATTTGTCATTGAATTTCAACATGCGTGGTTTGGAAAATTCGCTCCAGATTACTGCGCTTCAACGCAGAATGTGTTTGTTTGCTTGATAAACACAAAGAATGTGATCCAATGGTGACTGATTAAGATTCCTCTACTCATGCTTCCTGAATTATCCTTTGTTCATCATGCGTGGCTTGCGCCTTTAATTGTTTACTGTGAACACCTGCTGGCAGCTTGCTTGCCCCCCTTTCCTGCGTTTTCAAATTGATTTTTGGTCGCTGCACAAGCCATCTCTTCTTTTCCCTTTTTTGCCAAGAAGTATTGTAGAGATTCTATCCATTTGGCAAGTTCACTTATTTGAAGAGAAATCGGTTCATATACACTCTCATTTTTCATCATCCAGCTCATACGATAATGGCTGTGTTGTGGTATGACATATGCAGTTTTGCTAGGTTGTCATTTCTCCCAATTTTTTGTGTACATCGCCAAAGCTGACATCTTGCAAATTTGTCTTATGCTCTGGCAGTGTTTGACTGCACTAGCTCCATTTAGTATTTATGCAGTTTTGTGTGTTCACAGCATTATATTAACTGTCTACTGCAATCCTAGCCATTATATTCAAGGTTGTCATATGTGGATTTGTAGTACTCATATTATTGGTAGTAACACTTACTGAATGGGTTTGAGTGCTCAATGCTGAACAAACCATGTTTTTTCTAACAAGCTCACCAAATGACAAGGTTTCCCAACTGTCAGTCTCAGGACAGTGCCAGGGGTTTATCGTTTAATCGACTCTACCTACCACCTGTATGAGTAAGTTGAACAATATTTTGGGATGAACTTAAGCCTCAAATTTCCTAATCTAAAATGTTCCTGCTATGCCTCAACTGTGTGCTCCCTCACTTTGTCTTGTGTTTGTTTGAACTGACGCATTTAGATGAAGTATGTTGCTGGTAGCAACCCTGATCGACCAACACCAGGGTACCAGAGAACATACTGTACATTTATGTATAAATAATATGTTTAGTGGTGTTTCCATGTTGAACAAAAATACAGACAGGAATTGAAGTAATCATAGTTACAAAGTAGAGGTTGTGACAGCACTAAGTAATTTCTTAGAATGGATCTTGAATGTTTGCCTAACATGGAGACATAGGGTTGGGGTTTGGCTTGTTGTGAAATTTATGCCGCATCCACCCCAGACTACTATTATCCAGAGGGAAAAAAAACCCCATCATCCTTATTGTGATATTGTGAGTGCAGTGACTTGATTTTATCCTCTTTCAACATTGGGGAACTCCAGTATAGTAACTGTACAGGAAGATGGCATCACCTGCTAGGCATTTCTGCCAGTCGCACCTCCTCCGGTGCCCATGGGTCAGCTGCAGGGTCATCAGCCAGGAACCACCATTCACCAACGTTTCGCTCCTTTAATCCTGGAACGTTTCCTGGTGGCGGAGCAGTGACAGGGACGTCTCCCTGTCACCCCCTGCAGCTGC
>OMPJ01040580.1:0-44541 GCA_900312935.1 Carapus acus
TTTTACAGGATTGAAGTTTTTTTTTTTTTCAACAAAGTTTTCAACAAACTCCTCCACATTCCTACCATCCACCTCCAGACCTCAAAAGTGTGTCCAAAAGAGATAATTTCATCGAGTAGCTGCACTATTGGGTTCAGGATAGACACCTTCCAAGTCTTGTTCAGGGACGTGCCTAGAAGCACTTCATGCTCTCTGTCAAAGAAACACCTTTTAACTGCCACCTAACTGCTTAGTCAACATAGTCTTAGATTTTTTGGCTTCATCAAGCCTCATAATTTCTTTCCTGCAAGGAAGAGCAGATTGTTGATGATGAATGGCTGTACGACTTTGCAAGATCACCCACACGTAGACCATTCATGTGTTATCACATGTCTCCGTCAATTTCATGGACAGTGTGTCTTTCTCCCTGTTAGCAGCAACCCCTTTTGCAACCACCTTCTTGGGCCACATCATAGGCAACTATATCTCGTCCCGTAATCCAGAAAAAGCATTGAAATGCGCACATACACGAGACGGTTCATGTGAGCGAGATAGTTTCGCTACAATAGACAACAGACATAACGTGGCAGAAGGCGTGTTTGCTCTCATAAGTGATCAGACAGACTTGATTGTCATTCAAAAGATGAACACCCTGCCTCCAATCTCTCTGCCTGGGGATATTGATTATTAGAATGTCACTACGCAACAGACAAAATATTGCAGAGCAATGCTTTAGCCTAACTTCACGACAATCCAAACGCACCATAATCCTCCCCAGGTGAGGCTCTGAAAACCTCTCACAACATTATCCACTATCTAAACCAGGGGTGTCAAACTCATTTTCACCAAGGGTCACATCAGCTTGGCAGTGGTCCTCAACGGGCCAAGCGACAATTGCAATTATTAAGGAGGTATTTGTAATTCAACGTAAAAATTTATCTATGCATTTAGAAAAATCTATTATTAACATTTTTTTTACTTATTCAACTAGATGAAAACAGCAGATAAAAAAAAATTGTCAGGTGTTTTATGATTAGGATGTACGTCCTTGTATTTTATCAGGAGAAGAAACCTTTATTAATCAGTCAACAATCAATCAACAAGTCAACTTCTTGGTTCCCTCACTTGGGCGGCGTTGATGTTTCGTGACAAACAGACATTTTATCAACTGTGTGTGTGGTCAGGGCACAGCTGCTGTCACTTTGCCAGTAACATGATTCACGTGCATACATGGGCCACATACAGTATAATGACACAGCATGCAGCATGCAGCTAGCAGGCCTTGAGCGTACACCTGTGGTATATTGACGCAGTCATTCAAGCGCTCGCAGGCCTCATGAAATAATGCAGCGGGCCACGTTTGGCCCACGGACCAAAGTAATCTAAACAATTATAGATAATGATGGGTTCTTGTTTCCAAGAATTTCGTTAGCATGCTTTTTTGAATGCCATTACTGATATGAGTACCTTTTTCAACACCACATTGAAACTGTATTATGGGCATGGGAACAGGGTGACAAACAGTATGTGATGACTGATTTGACATTAACTGTACATTTTCAACAGTGCTCACAGCAGACAACGATGGACACAGGGTGCCACGACAATTTAGCGTTGACGCTGACAGAGGACACTGACATCAGTGACACGGGCGGATCGCAGGCCCTTAAATCCACAGAGCAAAGCCATCAGCTCACTGGATCCATCGTGAGCTTTCGCAACATCCGCTACACAGTGCGGCAGAAGAAGGGCTACTTTTATAAAGCCACGTCCAGAGTCATACTACAGGATCTTAAGTCAGTCACAAATTTATGTTTCATTTCTTCTCCCCCACTTTTTTGTATTTTGCACAGGATTAGTTGTAGGTGATGATCTATCATCTGTGTTTTCTGTGTTGTCCACTCTTGAGATATCAGTTTTATATTTATATTATAACTGATTAATATTCCCATGCTCTAGGTGAGCTGGAAAGATTTCTTGTCATTGCTTTTGTTTGTTAAGATTTTCTATGTGTACCTTGTTGTTGTACATTGTAATTTTGCAGTGGAATCATGAGGCCTGGTCTGAACGCCATACTTGGTCCCACTGGAAGTGGAAAGTCATCGTGAGTATTTATCATATTTTACACATATTTTTCACCTGTTCAGAGGGGTGACAAGGGGATGAAGAACAGGTGTGAACAGACAGGCATGAACAGAGCCTCTGTTGTGAACAGATGCTTTCTTACACTCAATATTACTCTCGATTTTTACTCTCTTTAACTTTTCCCCAAGTTTGTTGGATGTGTTTGCCGCAAGGAAGGATCCTGCAGGCCTTACAGGGGAGGTGCTTATTGATGGTGCACCACAAAGTACCAAATTGAAAGGCCTATATGGCTACGTTGTGCAGGTATATCTACATCATTTTGATGGTTTTCAAACCAATAGAGGAAAACACTAAGAACACAGACCTGTGAAAGTAAGAGAGAGTAATATGGCTCCAGTGGGACCCTGGTATGTCACCTTCGTCCTCCCTTTAGGATGATGTGGTTATGGGCTCACTGACTGTGAGGGAGAATCTTTGCTTCTCTGCGGCGCTGCGTCTGCCCAGCTCAGTGCCCCAGTCAGAGAAGGACAATCGTGTTAATGACCTTATCATCGAGCTGGGTCTCACCAAGGTGGCGGAGTCAAAGGTAGAGCGCTGCACAGACACCACTGCTTGACATACCTTATTGGTTAATGTTTTGGATCAGACACGACCTTGAATCCTCTGTCCGTGAGATCCACGTCCTTTGTGTTTTTCTTCTGTTTCCCTCTCCCTCTGTATAGACATGATCTTTCTCCCTTTGTCAGTTTGCCTGCCCCTCCTTTCTGTCACACGCAAATACAAATGAAATACATACTTTTGTGTTTGTCTGAACCTCGCCCTTTCTCTTTGCTCTTGTTGACCCGTTGCATGTCTAAATCTGCTGTACTGTGAGATGTGTCTCTATCCCTCAAGCTTGCATGACTTTGTATTGGTTGCCTATATCAGCTTTCAAGGTTCTGTCTTAAAAATTCCATGCCGTGTTCACACTGGGTTCAGGAGAGGACTTGCTTGGTGCCCCTGTACGTTGTCAGTTGTTTCATTTTGGTTCAGGGTCTGAACCAGTAACTCTGTATTTTGGTATTGGTATCTGCTCTTGCTCAGAAAGAGCTTATAACAACTATTGCAGATGTTTTTGCTTTGAATTCTTGATTTGTTTACAGTAACTTCAAGCCTTGTTTTTTCAATTGATTTGGAGACCTTAAACATGGGCAAACCATCAGAATATGTTTTTTGTGTGTACTTCACCAGGTGGGCAACCCACTGATGCGTGGAATATCTGGAGGAGAAAGGAAGAGGACAAGTATTGCCATGGAGATGATTTGTAACCCCTCTGTTCTGTTTCTGGATGAGCCCACCACAGGACTGGATGCTAGCACTGCCACCTATGTCATGAAGTTGCTTAAAAGGTCACTTGAAAGCAAAGAAACGTTTGTCATGCTGACAAGCAGTTTCGAATTTAGAGATCTTCATCTTCCAGTTGCGTTTGTGGTTATTCTATCATCTGGCGGTTGCATGTTGGTGAAATTGTCTTCCTGCATCTATCTTCAGAATGGCCAATCAGGGGAAAACCATTATAATATCTATCCACCAGCCCCGTTACTCCATATACAGCCTCTTTGACACCCTAACTTTGCTTTTGGGTGGTTACATCGTGTACCACGGACCACAAGAAGACGCACTCGACTACTTTGCCAACATTGGTGACTACGCTCTCGATACTCATTGATGTGATACTTTATGTAAATGTAATGCAGGATTGTAATGGAATAAGAGAGAGAGTAAGGTGAAACTGTTAAGGATGTTGATTCCATGTTAACGATGTTAATTTTGCAATGTCTTTGTGAAATGTGTATTGGCACATTCAACTTTCAAGCATGCACAGACATTTATTGTCCCCCATGTTCTTATGTCCTTTTTCATATCTTCCAGGATATCACTGTGAGCCTCACAACAACCCAGCAGATTTCTTTGTAGATATCATCAATGGCGAGAATTTCACCACGGGTGACTCTGAGGGTAACAACATCAATTCCAAGAATCTCTCTCTAATGATAGTGTGACCTACTTGAATAAAAACGTATGCGCTGCTTGAGGGGTTTCTCAGTGTGATTGTTCTACAGGCTCTGAGAAACTCAAATCGTCCTCCCAAGATGTCCAACAGCATCTGTTACAGGAGTATGAGAACAGCATTTATTGCAGAAACACACTGAAGGAGTTGGGGGAAATCCAAAAAGATTTTGGGTCCAACTCGCTGTCTCATCACATCACCTACAACAGCCCCTACCTCCACCAGATGCGCTGGGTGTTGAAGAGAACTTTCAAGAAACATTTCCTGGACCCACGTTTGACCATAGCAGAGGTAAACACCCCTAATGGAAATCTCAATGATCTATACATCTACTTGAACACGTGGTTGAACTCATCAAATGCGCAGCCTAAATCTGACAATAAATCCAAAGCGCTGGACAGTGAGAGGTATGAGAAGAGTCCCAGAGTGTCAGGCATGGGTGGAGGAGAGTAACAGTGGTGCTTCATGGTAGAATCATAGCAGCCAGACTGATAAGGACAGTTGCGACTTTGTGACATATTGTGACATTGTGAAACATGGCTGCTTGCTGGGGATGATGTGCTGTTCACACTCTGTTTGTCCTGGCTGTCCTGGAAATGAAACCGGTTTGTGGGCACAGTGAGAGCCAAGGTGCGTCAACACTAGTGAGACTAGTGTAGTCACTCCTGCTATTTTTGCTACAAGAAGATGAAATACATTGTACTGCTCTTTGACATGGGGATGAGAGTGCAGGCACTAACACAAACATAAATACAAACACAGGAACACACAAACACACACACACACACACACACACACGCATGCACGCACGCACACATAGACACACTACTGCTCTAATACTGACTTCACACAATCACAATCAAATTTACAAACATTAATCAATCAGTATTTGATTGGCAGATGAGTCCAGACGAGTCTAGACGTCTTGAGCTCCTGCATGTACAAGCAGTTCTCTTGAGACCCAATAGGGGTCGACAGGTAACTCCTTTCTCTACGCGAGGATCCTTACACAAAAATGACACCAATTATTTCTTTCGATGATGATGACAGGTGAGGCAAGACCTTTCCTTCCTCCCCTGACTGCACATCACTGGATGGTACATACGTACAGTAGATACGAGTGGACAGGTGAAGATGTTCAGAGTAGAGACTGTTGGGGTCTGTGGACTTCATATATCCTGGGTCAATCATAATCTTACATATCATGGATCAGTACGTAAGGCCTTGGTTTGGGAAACAGAGATTTGCCAGGGAGTAACCAGATTGGCCCAGATTCGAAGGAAGACATTAGGGGTCAAGGTCCGATTGAGAGATTGAGATGATTTGGTCATACTCGGAGGAGGAATAGTTGATACATTGGATGTTGATTATGGTGCTGCTTTTTAAGAGTGAAGGAGGAAGAACACAGAGAAGGTTCATAAATTGAAATGAGGGTAAAAATGACGATGATTGATATTCTAATTCAGACTTCAAGGGATACCTTTGTCAAACCATGAAGAAGAGGATTTCAATGTCACAGTTTTTATTTTTCTTTCTTGTGTTTTAACATACAGCTGACAGCCAAAGCTATATTGGCGCTGGTAATGGGCGTTGTTTTCTTTGATACTCGACACAGCAGCAGTGGGATCCAGAACAGGTGAGAGACGTGCTGAGAAATCACCATGACAGATCACTGCAGAGAAAATGGCATTGTGATTGAAAAGTGTCACATCGGCATTTCGTGTTGATATATTCAGCTAAGTAGAAGGCAGTGACCTAAACTACTGTGATAAACTCTGTCACAACAAACACATCTTGGCGGGACAAGTGAGCTCCATGTACTGTGATTGATTCGATTTTCACCCTGACATTCGGGGATTTGTGGCTGATAGTGTTTCTTGTTTCGTATGCTGCAGAGGATTGTTCCTAACAAGTGTCACAGGGCGCAGGCTCTCAACTCTCAGACACTCCAAGTGAGAAAATGACAACACATAACAAACAGTTCTTGTTTTGTTGCAGGATGGGTGCTCTCTTTTTCATCGTTTCCAACATGTGTTTCAGTTCAGTGGTTGTAAGTGAGAGCTTCATCTCGGAGAAGAAAATATTCTTGTACGTAATGTATTTTAAATTTACCCCACACTCCCACCAAGTGTATCAAATTGTGATCATTACCTGAGAGGTACACCTATGTTAAAAAGTACCAGATGAGAGGAATAATAAAGGTTGAAGTAATTGTAGTGGTGGTGCTAATATTGATCATAAATATAAAGGGGACAGTGGCAGTTCACGCTAACCTCTCATTCCCTCTTTACAGGCACGAGTACCTCAGTGGCTATTACAGAACCTCAGTTTATTTCCTGGCTAAGGTCCTATCTAACTTGACAGTATACACCATCAGCTCCATCGTCATGACGAGCATTATGTACTTCATGATTGGTGAGAGTAATGCACCGCCACGGAATACTTCACATTGCTTGTTTCATGTGTCAGTCATGTCAACTGAGTGTGTGTTTACGCGTCTACCCATGCAGGCTTCAAAAACAACATAGAGGCCTTTTTCATCTGCATTCTAACTGTAGTTATGGGAGTTTATGCAGCCATAGGCCTGACCACAGCTGTCTCAGCAGACAAGAGTACGACAGGTCTTACCATCCTCATCCTTCAAATGACCTTCATCTTCATGATAGTGAGACAAACCAAATAACTGACAAACGCTCTACATCTGAAATATTATGCATTTCCTCTTACCACTCATCCACTCCACATTGTTTACTCAGGTCTTTTCAGGTTTCCTGGTGAATCTGTCCAGCGTGTTACTCTGGCTGTCTTGGCTGAAGTACTTCAGTATTCCCGGCTATGCTCTTACAGTGAGTAACATCTCAAATAGTCTCATTCTGCTTGTTGTTTCTTCCCTGTTTATGTGGCAATTAGTTCTTTGTATTGTTAGGATAGTATGAAAATAATCCATTTAGCAAATAGTACTCTGACCTGTTGCATTTCCTTAGAGATTGGTGGTGCGCCATGAGGATTGTGTGGATGATGATATCTACATCTACCACTTCTTAATTCAGTATTCATCTGTGTGATGTGGAGGCTTTACAGATCAATGAGTTTGTGGGGCTTAACTTTTGTGAGAAGACAGGGATGCAGAACGCCAACATGTCTCTCGGATTCAGCATCATCTATGGAAACGCATTGTGAGATGAGCTGCTTTTAACACTGAATTGCATTTGCTGCATTTCTTTGCTATATGAATTGGTGCTATTGAGGGGTATCCCAAAATCTATCTGTTACCATTAACCCAATAGTCTCCACACATGGGAATATATGTAATATTAGCATATCATATTGCACGTTAAGTTTGTGTTGCAATTAGAATTTGCCAGCATCGGTGTTTGTGTTGTTTCAGATGTACAGGGGAACAACATCTGGAATATATGGGCGTTGACTACACGACCTGGGGGCTGTGGAAGAATCATGTGGCTCTATTTTCCATGGCCTTAATATTCTTCATCATCGGCTACCTGAAACTACGCCTCATGAAGAAATTCACATAAACACTGCCGTGTGCTCAAGTTTCACTCCTCCATACTTTGATGGTCCTCTTCCTCTGGCTGCTCCCTTTAGGGGTCGCAAAAGTGGATCATCCATCTCCACTTTTTTCTGTCCCTCCAGTCATCCACCGAAACACCCACTGTCCTTATGTCTTCCTGAAATACATCCATGGACCTACCCTGTGGGCTTCCTCTTCTCATCCTTCCTGGAGGCTGCATCTCCATCTTCTTCACACATCACTCCTTTCCCTCTCCTCGCCTCTCTTGCACACTCTCCTTTACTCTGAATGGTTGATCCAAGATCTCAAAGTCCTCCCTCTTTGCTGTATCTACTCTTTGCAACTTCACCTGTCCACCTGCCTTACTCTCATTGATACTCATGTACTCTGTCTTTCTCCTGCTTACTCTCCCACCTGTCTCCTACTCCACAGATGACAATATCGTCTGCAAACATACAACACACGGATCCTCTCCTTTGATTATGCACTTCCAAAATGGAGCACTGCTATGTATTCATATCATCAACATGATAAATTTCAGTATATTTGTACATATTTGTTGCAGATTTGCACATCTCATCTTGCTCTACAAATTTCACTCCTTCTATGTGATTCAACTAGCGATCTCTGGTTTAAGGATTTTCATCCATTCATTGTGAAGGTGGTTGTTTAATTGTTTAATTATTAAAGTCACGTACTGTTTGAAAATCAATGACAAACATGCAACCAAGCACCAAGGAGATGAGGAATAATGAATAACTGAATATTAAATGTTAGTTACTAACTTTAACTCTTTCTTACTTGCAATTAATACCAAATAAAACAAATAACACTTGATACTTTAAGTATGTGAACTCTTTATTTGATATGACAGTGATAAAAAATACACTACACTAAATACAAATACACACACGCACCAGGAAAAGTAAAAGCACGGGTTTCCCATGAACACTAGAAGCACTCCGACTCGAAGTTTGTTTAAGTTACAATATCATATCATCACCAATGAACTACTTATTTGTACATTTCATTGATGAGGAGAGGTGAGTGATGAGTAAATATGACAGAATGTGTCATGCTTGCATCTACATTAGGATGACAAGAAATCAGCTAAATTAGCATTTGTTGAACATTGGAGATTTGGCAGAATGCAAAGCAATTTATTATAAGATCATGTTCAGCATGCATTTCATACAGTTGAAGCCGACGATGTGCTTGCAGGCTTGTTTATTGTATTCTAGTTTTAAGTACTGGTATGTGTAATAATATGATGAGTATTCCTTCATGAAATCCATTACCATCATGTCACTCCCACAAACCTTTCCCACACCTCAAAGTTTACAAATTCACTGGCAGCACATCTTACAAATACTTGAGTTTTCATGTTATGGCTTTTGAGAACCTCAGTGCATTTCAGGATTTGAGGTGAAGCTTTTGATCTTTTAAGGGCATGCAGGACTCTCAATGTTGTCTCAGGTTGTCTGGTAAAAAACAATCCATTCCTTTGAGTTCTCTTGGAAAGTACTAGAGCGGTGACAAGGACATGTCCCCAACTGTCTCTGTTGTCCATTCATCTCTTGACCTTACACGTTTCCGTTTGTGCTTGTGTCGAGACCCTCGGTCGACAGAGCTGAGGAGGGGCGGAGCCGTGGACACACAGGAGTGGCTGTCTGCGTGTGGCTAACTTGAGAGGCCATGTCATCCGATTCCCACCGCTCCAACTCCTCCCTCACCAGCCTCTCCATCTGCTCCCGATGAACGTCTGTGTCCCGGCCCGACCGCTCATCCTCAAGAGAATAGAGATGAGAAATATACAGCTGAGTTGCTGATGGGTTTTCCACTGTGACCACTTTGGTTTGTGTATCTGTTTCATCTCACTTCCAAGACTCCATCCAGCAGCCTGCCTAGCACGTCTCTCCTCTTAACTTTGGCCCTCTCCATGGCTTCCAGCTTCACGATCACAGCGTCAATCTTGGAAACAATGCTGCCAATAGAGTGTTCCATCCTGTCCACGCGTCTAACCAGCCTAGAAAACACACAGAGATCAGTTGTACTTTGAAAATCATGACAGAAAGATAAAAACAAAACTGGCCATACAGGCCATTGAATCTTCTGTCAATTGGTGAGCAACCTGAAGATTTCAAACCTTTTCTGCCCTCGTCACTCAGTTGAACACTAAACTCACATTGACAGACTGCTCTTATGTAGGGATAAAAATTAAAGCTCCATACACTTGAAATTCCTCATAGGAAACACCCCCCGAGCTGCTGCCACGTCGACGGGAACTGTGGCCGCTATCCTCATCATCATCTTCCTCAGAGTCATCCTGCGTACGGAGAAAACTTCGCCCACTACTTGGTCGAGTTAATGAGTTCCGCTCCAGATCCAAGTCCTCCTAGCATCGTAGCAGAAAAAAAATATTTGCATTTGAGCATTATCCATTTGCATTTGAGCATTAGGACAGTGCCCAATACGCAGTGTCAGAATGAGTCCAGTGATTTCAATACAGGCTTCCATCAAAGCAAGGATTGAGTCATGTCACTCACTCGCTCTTTCTCCAGGTCCTCTCTCATTTGCTGGTGTTCCTGCTCCGTCAACTCCTGGTCCCCCTCATGATCATACTTGGCAAAAATGGCCTGTATCTCTGCATCGGTGTGGCCCTTTCTGAGCAGCAACAGCACAACAAGGCAACGCAAGTGACACATACAATAAATGGCAAATCAATCTGAAACGTGGAAATGGCAACAGTCGATTGGGTTTGGCTGACTGGGACTCTAACTCACCCTTTAAGATCCTGACGCAGTTCATCAAAGTTCAGTTTGCCTCCAGCCTGACGCAGGCTTTCTGTGATATCATCGACGGTGGTCTTCTTCAGTCGTAGCTTCATTAGAGCTTTGTTACAGCCCTAAAGCAAGACCATGAGAAATGTTAAAATATCAGTAAGCACCGTGACAATTCCTGACATGACAGATGCATTTAATTACATCCACTACCTTCTTGATGAGGTCTGTCATCTCCATCTCAGACCGCTGCTGGGAGATATCTGCCTTCACCTCAGAGTATGTGTCATTGATGATTGCCAAGAACATGTTCTACAATGCAAGAAAGAGTACATGTAAATGAATGACATCCTACTTTACATTGTAGAATGAAAATCGACTAAGAAGTGCTATATGACAACGGCAGGTGCAACTTACCATAAGAATGAAGAAGATGAAGAAGACAAAAGTGGTAAAGTATATGGGTCCAAGTACTGGATTGGCCTCCTCTATTTGAGAGAACTCAAAGTCTCCCAGAATAATACGAAACTGGGTAAAACTACCAAGCAGGAATATAATATCAGAAGATGCAACATATTTGGACCATCTGTCAAAAATCTCAACATGTGTTTGTTTGTAATTGTGCTCACATGCTGTCTTGGAAAGTGCAGAAATCGTTGACTTGGGTTCCGAATACCAAGTAGCCAAGTTGAGCATAGGCCAAAAATATGATAAAGAACATGATGGCAAAACCCACAAGGTCCTTGGCACAGCGTGACATCGTGCTGGACAGCTGACTCATGGTCTTGTTGAAGTTAAGGAACTTAAACAGCTGGTGAGGTCAACACACAACAAATTAAAACACACACTCATATCTGTGCAGCTTGACCACCTTTTCAAATGGGTTGTAGAGCAATGTTACCTTGACCCAGGAAAAAAAGACAATCACTGCGGCCACATTGCTGAACTGGCTCTGCACGTTAGCCAACGAATCAAAGTTGGGGTGAGCAGAGTGGTTCTCCAACAGATCCTTGAGAACACTGCCAACCATGGCTGTCCTAGTGATGTTCATGATGATGGCCACAATACTCAACTAAAATGGGGTAACAAGGGGAAAAAATTTACAACGTTACAATGACAAATAATGATTGATACTTGAAGTTTTGTAAGTTGAAATATTATTAAAAGAAAACATAAAACCACTAATCCTTGTATATTTGTTATCAAACATATTTTTCTAGCATGGTTACAAGCTATTTTTCACAATGGGATTTTTATCATTCTCACCACCACAATGAGAATATCAAGACAATTCCACAAACTCTTGAAGTAGTGAAGGCGATGGATCCGGATTTCTAACACTTCCTCCACAACATAATACAGGATGAAGATGCAGAATGCCACTTCACACACTGCGACAAAGTAGTCCCAGCTGGATGCGTATTTAATCAGACGCACAGTTTGGAACTGCCACGACGTCTCAGCACCACCAGTTGCGGGAAACTCCACCAGCAATCTAAAAAAAAAAAAAGATCACATAAGATTCACTTGATGAACTGACATGTGCTACTGTGAATGTACAGTATATTTGGTGGGACCCACTATGTGCTTCTCACCTGGCAATGCAGAAGAGATTGATGTTCCTGTTGTATACCGAGAAGTCAAGGAACACTGCTCGTGTGCCTCTATCCAGCCAAAGGTTGTCTTTCAGGTACTGCAACTGAACTGCTGATTCCTCTTTTGTACGAGACAAATCCTGGTAATATCCTCCGCCTCCATATTGTGACACCCTTCCAGTGAAACTGCTCCCATTCATCCTGTTCTCTGATGTGTATACCCACCTGACAAGACACCCAATGGAGATTTTTGTTGATACACATGCAGAACGGAGGACACACATGTTCACATATAAAATGTGTGGTTTCCCTCTCAAACTGTTTCATCATCAACATACGCAGTTCCGTTCTTAGGCCCAAAGGAGGTGATGTCCTCATTGCTGGGGGTGTAAATGTTGTAACATTCTTGGACCTCATCTCGCAGATCTTCATGAATGGAGCAGGATTCGTTGTGAACTTTGACTTGGCGAAGGCGAGGTACCCCGAGAAGTAGGTTCTCATAGTACATGAAACTTTGATTCTGTGGCAAGTACCACACCTCCCAGTACATGCCGTTGAGGAAAGGCCCCTCTGTGAACTGAAGGATTATGACAACGACATCGATTTGGTTACAGACTAATTCCTGTGTGTGTAATGAGGAACATTTTCCCTCTAAGTACACACATTTTTATAGTGAATTTTGTGTTTGACAATTGTTTCTTATCGCCATGAAAGGTTGCTTTACCTTCCAAAATTCCTCCATTGTTGACAGACTCCTGAATGTGGTTGTATCACCATTTGACAGCTGTGTGTCCAGGAAGAGCTGAGACATAACTTTAGTATAGTAGTACATGTTGGAACTCACCATCCCATAGGTCACTGCAGAGAAAATAACAAAAAACACCTGTATGAGGACAGTACCGTTCATTTCAGCACACACTACAACATCCCGACTAAGCATGTCGGTGTTTGACATGTTTGACTGTATATCTTCAACCCTTAGATGCACACATAGGGTCAAAAATGACCCCAGGGGTTGTTATTCGACAAAATCATTTATAAGAAAAATCTTAATAAATTCATATTCTAGATACTCCTCATTAAACATGTTTGTGACATGAGGAAATATTTTTCTTTATTCATCTTTTCATTCATTTGTTGAAAATTCTCAATATTTTGGGATTCTAAGTAGGGTCAAAAATGGCCCCACTTATGGAGGAGTGTGGGTATTGGCAAGTTGTGCATCTAGGGGTTAAATACTGATCTATAAAAATTTGAGGATTATGTGAATCTTCCTTTCCTCCTTTCATAAGTTCTGACTCTTTGTTGCACACATTATTCAAGACGGAAAACACTCCTCCGCTCAGACTGTCTGGCATACAGAACCATAACGCAGTCTGTCAGTAAGCCATTTCCTGATCCACCCTAAACCACATTCAGGCACCAAGAGAACCAAACATTTTATTGGTGATGTCATTATATAAATATGGAATTTCCATCAACTCTCTTGGCTGTTTCAAAGGGGGGTTCTTGGTGTGCCAGCAGAATTGTTTGGCAAGTGCATACTAGAGGTTACTCTGCAGCTGCCAAAACTGCCATATATACACTTATGAGGCTGGAAAATAGCTTCTGCTGTAGAAATGACGCCTAGTTTTCTGAAAGTGATGTACTGGGTGCAGTATTCTTTTTGGGCATCAGTCTTTGCTGCTGCATTTCAAAGGGAACTGTGCAAAATACTTGAGGGAATGGATATTTTTTCCATCGCACTAGTCAACAATTTCAAAAAAAAAATAAAAAATAAAGAAACAACAGTCCTGACCTCATGTGTGTACTTACAAATGCAAATAGTGATGAGAAACGCAAGATATGTCAGCATCTCCCTCAGTATGTTCCTGAGGTACCGTTCTCTGCTGCTTTCACTGTCCTCCATCAGATCAGTGCCCCACAAAACTGCAGAAATCACAAGCAGGTAATTACAGAACTGCTGCAGCACAGTTGAAATAAGCCTTTATGTGTCATTCAGCTGTAACAAGCCATAAAATACTGGTTTAACAAAGAATTTTTTAAACAGACGGCAGACAGTATTGTTTCATCTTTTGTGGTCACAATGGAGTAGTGATATAAAACTGATTAAGTATCTACAAGTTACAAACTATAATCTACAACAGCTTGGACTCCAACAGAACCTTGTCTGGGAGAGGGTAACAATTACCGTAATAATGTCAGGATCTCTACAAAAGAAAGTTGCTGAACTTAGTGGAAGATGTCTCACCCAAAAACACATAGAACTGTATAGAGCGAACATGGCCGCCAGATAAGGCAAAACTATGGTACATACAGAGTAACAAATGGTAAGTCTCCTGGTATGTAGCGCAATTTCATATCTGGTGAAATACCTCATAAAATTATTCACTGGTGGGTCCGCCTCCCACCAGCAATGAGTTTTTATATGTTATCATTCTGGGACAGCAGAAGCTCAGTCCATAGGACTTGGATATGATTCTGGAGGGTGGCCGCTTGAAATCCAGGATCAGCCAAAAAGTATGGTGGCTGGAGGGAGCCAGCTCCATCTCCTACCATGGTATCTTTCAGCCAGGTATTACACCCAAACACGTGTGACAAAAAAGATAACTGCCCTCTGATTGGTTGTATTAAAAGCATTGTTTGTGTACATTTGCGCTCACTCATGCAATAAGTGCGGGGGATAAACTTTGTGTATATGAGCATTTAAAAATCTCTCTGTAATGTGGTTATCTTAAACTAATTAAACTATTAAGTACATAATTCAAAATCGATTAAAATGCCCGTGGGAATGCTTTTTTCACAGTCTCACATGGGAAAAACAAAAACAATTGTTTCATAAACAATTGTTTCTCATCCATGATATCCGTTGTTTGGGGTTGGAAAGTGATGCTCATATGACATGGGAGCAAACCGTTACGCTTACAGAAGATCAGACCGATGTTTTCTAGGCACTACTGATTTCATTCTAGCTAAAAGTGGAGACAAACACACAATGTCGTTGACTCACTTCTGATCTTTTGCAAGATCTGCTTCATGCAGCTGGGATGCTGGTGTCTGTCTGGCTGTTGGGCGTCCCCGGGCGTAGTGGGGTACACTCCTCCCAGAGGAATGTTGGGGCTGCTGCTGCCGCCGGTGTAGCTGCCCAGGCCGCTGCTGCAGCTGTTGCTGGAGGCCGTGGAGACAGACCGGCGGCCGGGGCTCGCCGGAGGCCAGTCCGCCTGCATGATCTCCTCCTCCGGCTCGAAACCGGGGTTGTCCCGACTCCAGGCTTGTCGCGAAGGCGTAGACGGAGTGCCGACGGCGCCTCCGAGCCCCAAATCCTGTTGCTGAATGTTTTCCATCTCTATCCCCTCGCTCGAGTCAAATCTGTTGGGCAGCGCGCCGGTGTGGCTCTGCGGCGTCTGATGGGGTCTGACTCGGGAGGAACTCATGTCAAGACTTCTTTAGCGCTCGTTAATGTGGTTATGTGTCATTGACGCAATGACGGTTAAAAACTTATCCAGACGTTACGAGGATATCCGGAGAAAGTTAAGAGAGAGTTAATTACGTAACGCTAGACCGTTTCCAACCGGGATAATAGAGGGCAAATAAGTAGCGTTGTTTTCGCGGACATCGTTGGTCCTGCGCAACAGATGCAAATTGTTTTCGTAGAACGGCCGATGAATCCGAGTGGAAACGATGGATGCGTCGGAGGAGCTGATCTAAAACGATGCCTTTAAAGAGCTTAAAGTTGTTGGTTTTAAAGTTACGTACGTGCAGTCGGCGTGGGCTGCGGAAAGTGGCGGTTTAGTGAGAGAAGAATAAAGTTTTCCCTGCTCCTAGACAGCCATCTTGTTCCTGCTGTGTTCCCCAAAATCTCCCATTCTTCCCCGGGAAGGACTCAGGTTACATTAAAGTTATGGCGGCACGGACGGAGGGGCAAATAAGGCAGGCTTGCCTATGTCGGTCCAAAGTTTGTCTGCAAATTTCACTGTCACCTATTAAAATCTTTGTAATTGTCAACCTTAAGTATGAAGCAATTATTTCCCTTGTGTTTGTTGTGATTCTATTCCATTGCGAGGTGCCTTTTTCTCCATCTGAAATATTTCATTCGTGGCCTCTCTCAAGAAAAAGATTTGCGGTTTGTATAGAGGCAGGGTTCCCCCAGGACCAGATATTTACAATATATTGAGGAATCTCTTCTTTCGGTTGTTACATAATAATCGTTATGTTTGGGTTTGCAATCGCCATGGCAACAGTTGACCTACAAAGAGCACAACTGGGCAAACCTGAAACTTTTCCGAAATCAAGGACAAACTGAAGAATAAACCAATGTTTCCAGGAACAAGATGACATGAAACGGCAGGGGGTTTAAAGATTTTCAATTTTCCCCTATAGTGACACCATTAAGTTGCATGTTTAGTGTAGTTTTGTGGGGACCACGCATACAACCACACAGATATTTATTAAATGAGTCTATCTATCTATCTATCTATCTATCTATCTATCTATCTATCTATCTATCTATCTATCTGTCTATCTATCTATCTATTTCTCAAAATCTCAAATTTCTTTCAAAAGCCCAAAATTGTAACAGAATAATGTAATCATAAAGCGTATATTATGGAGTTAGTCCTGAAATATTGACAACTTTAAATAATTGAAAGTATTAACCAAAATATTGATCACTGCTTTGCCTAAGTCATTATTTTCGTCCAATAATCCACAATGTTGCATGTGATTCATGAAATTCCTCCACTTTTTACAATCAATCTCACTTGCTTCCTGATACCACTTGTTCACACATTGAACACACACTGGAAGATGCACTTTCTCAACAAACAGTTATGTGATGTCATCTAAACTTGCAAGAATGATGTCATCTATGAATTTCAGTGTCCAGAGACCGATGCCATCACAGACTTGTAAAAAGATGGCTACATACAGGTCGATCGCCACATTGTCCATTCAGTCACATGGGCCAAGTGAGATGCTAATCTCGCACAACACATCTAATGGGGTGTGTAACTCCTTTCTATGTTGATGAGTGAAAAAATTTTGCGCCAGGAAACCCCTTGGAAGATAAATGCACCTTCCTTCAGCGTGCTGCAAATGGCGCTCACTGGACACAAACACGAGGTTGTCTTCTTTAACATTTACGATTTCTCAATTATTTTCCAAATCTTAGACATCCTGGTTTGCAGAATTTGCACTGATTACACACCTCTTCCTATTTGCTCTTTCCTCAAGCAGCATTAGTGTACCCCTGCTGGTGACATTCAGTTTGTGACGCTCCAAAAGCCACAACATGAGTCTGAGAGCTGCAGCCAATGGACTTATTCTCTTCTACCTATGTGCACAAGGTACTGGAGGTATACAGAGAATCAGAGATGAAACCAGTCAGTGCCCTTCCCTGTTGTAAATGTTTCTTCTCGGCACAAGTTTGTGTGAGTGTTTGTAGTTGTTTAACGTCCAACTTGTGCTCCTGATATTTCCCTGTCTTGGCATAACTGGCACATTTGTGAGGCGTTCCACATTTTTCCCACCCATCATCGCTGCTATTATTTATACCGATATTTATACTGTATATATTGTCTGTATGTATTTCTTCCGTAAAGAGACCCTCTCTAATTATTTTTTTCACCCTCATTATATTCCCATTGCGCCGGAATTCAGCACCTTACTTTCATTGCACAATTCAGTTGCTGCAATGACAATGAAAGATTCCTGATCCCTGAAAGTCAAATCATATGAATCCATTACCTTATGTTAACATAGAGTAACATAGAGTGTCTCTAATATGGATTCAACCTTTTCTCTTTTGCTGTAGTTGAAGATGGTCATGGACATGTTCAGTGTTTAACATTTTTGTAATACGGGTGATTTAAGAGGAATCAAGCATGTCCTTGTACATGGTTACACACTGCAATTCTTTCACTGAAGTACTTTTTTCATCTGATACAATTTTCCATGGTCTGTGTTGCAGTGATGCAGGCCCAGGATGGATGGAACGTGACCTATAGTCATACTGAGATCTGTGCCCTAAAAGGATCTACTGTGCACATCAGCTGTGCTTTCACGTTCCCTGCAAAATTCATGGGATACGACCTGAAAGTGGAGAACAAGTCATGGCTTACCAACGCTGCAGTTGGAGATCGTATGCAGTATAATTGTGTGACAAACAGTTGCACCGTAACAATCACCAACATCAGTGCGAGCGACGAAGCCGAGTACTGGTTCCAATTCTCAACAAACCAAGACCTTGAATACGTTGGCCAACCTGGGGTCACTTTGTCTGTTCTTGGTAACATTCTCAATTGACAAACATTAGCTTTTACAAATAGTTATATTAATTTTGGGGAGTGTTGAGAGGCTTGATTTCTCAGTCTGTCACTACATTTCTCCTGCTCCACAGATCTGCATGTGGATGCTCTATCTTTGTCTAATAACAGGACAGGGCTGCTTTGTCTCTGTAGCTGTAGTCTCCCTGGTCGACACAACTACATTTGGTACAAGAATGGACACAAAACTTACGAAGGCGGTTATCTCATGGTGAACACATCTTCAGCGGATGGCCACTCATGTGCAATGGATGGATATGAAGGTTTCCCATCTGCTCCTCTTTGTGAGTGACCTCAACATGTTTGTGCAATTGCAAGTTTGTAAAATATGCTCATGATAATGACCAGCCACTGAAACTGAATGGCCTCTGCCTGTGATATATAACAGCAGTCAATTTCTTTTTATCAACTATTAGAGCGTGCTTTACTTTACGTTTATCTACAATCATTGCATGATTCAAGTATTCCAGGAATTCATGCAACTGGCTGAAATGATTGATTTGGTCCAGACATCGAGCCATCAACATCTTGGCCTTGCAAACAATGCTCACCAAAATCACAGAAATATGATATTTTGACATTGTATTTTGACCTTCCAGGTATCTATGGTGACTCCTGTTATGGAGTAACCTACACCAACAAAAGAATATGTGCTCTCAAAGGCTCATCTGTGGAGATAACCTCGTCATATCAGAGTAATTATGCTGTCATATCCAAATTCTGGTTCAGTCCTGAACGTAGTCATCATTGGCAGAGTCCCTCACAGCCTGAGGACCTGAGTGAAGACCCACAGTATTCGGACCGAGCCGAAGTGATTGGAACAAAGACAAAAAGCTCCACTCTGAGGATCAGCGCGGTGACCGAGAGAGACTCAGCTGAGTATCGCTTCAAATTTGCAACTGAAGACTACGAGTGGAAGACTGATTCACCTGGTATACACCTGATGGTCACAGGTACTGAAGCGGTACTCATACTTGAGGCATTTGAGTGTCTCGATCACCAAGTTATATGTTCATTTTCTCTTTCATAGATCTCTATGTGCATGCTATCTCTCTGTCCTCTAAAAGGACAGAGCTAATGTGTATGAGCAGCTGCAGTATGTCCGGTCCACTGTCCTATATTTGGTACAAGAATGGACAGAAAACCAGTGGAGGGGTATCTATCACTGTGGACACACTTTCTCCTGACAGCTACTCCTGTGCTGTTGCAGGTTACGAAAGCTTCGCTCATGATCCAGTGTGTGGGTAACTTTGCTGCCTTAGTGCCATCTGTTTGATTTTACTGCCATACAATTAAGTTATCATGTCACAGGAAATTATGTGCACCCTTATAGTTTTCAGCCTGGCTGGCTGCGTTAAAATGCACACCCTTCATTTCTTTGAGATATTTTTATCTATCTTTTTCTGTAGTTTTACCTTACTGTAGTTTTACATTACAAGAACTGAAAAAGTGAAAAAGCACAACTCATACCGTATAACCGTTTTCTCTTTTAGGTGTCTCTGATGACTCCTGTTACAGAGTGATCTACACCAACAGAACCACATTTGCAATGAAAGGCTCGTCAGTGGACATTTCCTCCACATACAGAAGTCATGATAACGAGTCTGACATAATTTCAACATTCTGGTTCAGTCCAAAACGCAGTCATCAGTGGCAGAGCCTAACACAGCCTGAGGACCTTAGTGAAGACCCCCTCTATTCAGGTCGAGTTGATGTGATAGAAACAGACACAGGGACTTCCACACTGAGGATCAGTAACCTGACAGAGACAGACTCAGCAGAGTATCGCTTTAAATTCAAAACAGAGGACTTTGAATGGATGAATGACTTACCTGGTACAAACCTTACTGTCACAGGTACTGGAGGACAGCAACTTTTGAGTACATGTTTGCATGAAAAACATAAACCAAGATGTGTATATTTGTGGTTAATATTGTTATAATTACATTTCTATTTGTTAACAGATCTCAAAGTGAAAATCAAATCTGTGTCCTACTGGAAACAGCTCATCTGTGTTAGCACCTGTGCTCTTTCTCGCCGACCCTCCTATGTTTGGTTCAAGAATGGACAGAAAACTAATGGGGCAGCGTCACTCATAGTTGCCCATTCTTCTACAGACAGCTACTCCTGTGCCCTGAAAGGACATGAGGGTTTCCCCTCTGCTCCAGTGTGTAAGGCAAAGTATCCGAGCACCATGATGAAGATAGGATCATTGGAAAATAGATTTTTTTTAAAAATTGTTGATAATCAGATAGTAGAGTCAGTTTGACATACCTCACAAAGTAGGTAGGTAGGTATGTAGGTAGGTAGGTAGGTAGGTAGGTAGGTAGGTAGGTAGGTAGGTAAAATTAAAGGTGCAGGTGTAGGTGTAGGTAGGTAACGTTGGGTAAATTAGCTGAAAGTAACGGAAAAGGTTCTTTATTGATGCATTGATCTATTGATCCAGAGAACTGCGCCCCGGTGGCTGAAACAATGAAAGCAGAAACAAAGGAATGACAGACTCAAAATCGAAATACAAACACTTGAAATATCTAAAATACTTAAGTATAATAACAGAGTGATTAAGAGAGTATTGGATACCAAGAACAATCCATACATACTGATGGTACAGTCACCACCAAACATTGTATGTGTATAGAACAGCAATAAATACGGTAGTGCAGCCACGATGTATTGCACTGAGGATGAAACTGTATATGTTGTATTGCACCAGATACCAGCAGTATGATGTGTGTTGCACTGGGAGAGTGCAATACACAATAAAATGATATGTATCACTTTATTAAATAATTTCCAGTAATTACCAACCAATCAAATAGATAAGAAATAACATTACTCAATAACATCAATATTATTAATAACATTTATGAAAATAGTGTAATTGCTGTGACTTCATACCACTCTTGTGAAGAAAAATCCAAGTTACAGCCACGTACAGATTTATTCCCCTAAGTGATTGTGTCCTCTTTTTCATTTTCTAGGTGTGTCTGGTGACTCCTGCTACAGAGTGACTTACAAAGACAGAGTCATCTGTGCCTTAAGAGGCTCGACAGTGGATATTAGCTCGATGTACACAAGTTATTCTGCTGTCACATCAACACTCTGGTTTAGTCCTGCACGTAATCATTGCTGGCAGAGTCAGCAGCCCGAGGACCTGAGCAGAGACCCCCAATATACCGATCGTGTTGACGTGTTTGAAACAGGGACGGGAAGCTCCACTCTGACCATCACTGAGCTGACTGAGAGAGATGCGGCAGAATATCGCTTCAAATTCAGAACAAAAGATTTTGAGTGGCAGAACGATTCCCCTGGTACAACTCTGACCATTGCAGGTATTGACTGACACACACTGAGTTGAAGTTAAAGTTCAAATTCAGCATGAATATGAAACTAACTGACAGGTTTCTTCGGGACATTCCTGCTTCCTAACAGAGCTCAGTGTGGAGGTCAAATCTAAATCTGCTAACCTGGCACAGTTGAAATGTGTCAGCAGCTGTCCGCTGCTAGGTCGGCACAGCTACATATGGTATAAAAATGGACAGAGAGTCGAGGAAGTTGGATCTCTTACTGTGAAATCTTCTTGGAGAGACAGTTACTCATGTGCTGTGAAAGGAAGTGAAGGCTTTCCTTCTGCTTCTATGTGTGAGTGACTGCGCATTAACATTGTATCAGAATTAGCACAAGACCATTGCAATAGATGTCTTGGACCGGAAGGACTAAATGAGCACTAACTTGTCAGATCTATTGTTATCATATTTCAGGTGTCAGTGGTGACTCCTGTTACCAAGTGACCTACAAACAAAGAACTGTTTGTGCACCCATAGGCTCTTCAGTCTATATTCTATCCTCATACATAACAAATACGTCCATCACATCAACATTCTGGTTTTGTCCTGGACGTAGTCATCAGTGGAAGAGTCCATCACAACCTGAGAACCTGAGTGAAGACCGCCAGTATTCAGGGCGTATCGCTATGCAAAGAACAGACACAAGGACTTCTGCTCTGAGAATAAGTGAGCTGACAGAGAAAGATTCGGCAGAGTATCGCTTCAAGTTTAAAACAGAGGACTACGAATGGATGAATGACTTACCTGGAACTAACCTTACTGTCACAGGTACTGAGCGATATGAAGTGATGAACATATCTTTGAAACCTGCATGTGCAATATTATTAGGGGTTGGGTCAGTCTTAATCCATGGTAAAGTCTGACTTCTTTGATTCTCGACAGGTCTCTATGTGAAGGTCAGATCTATGTCCTATAAGCGACAGCTGCAGTGTGTCAGCACCTGTGATCTTGCTCACCGCCTCTCCTACATTTGGTACAAGAATGGAAAGAAAACTCAAGGAAGAGCAACCTTCTCAGTGGACCGTTCTTCCACAGACAGCTACTCCTGTGCCCTGAAAGGACATGAAGGATTCCCCTCTCTTCCTGTTTGTAAGTGAATGTTTCACAGCAACTGGTTAGATCTTTGTTCTGCTGGAGACCATAAGTAATGCTTGCACTAAAACGGAAGGACTGTCAGCCAGTTGACTGGAAATTAATGTGGGGATTGTTTTTTATCAAGTCATCAAAGATTCTAAGTAGAGTTAACATCAACTGCTATGGCAGTTGTTTTGATACATTTCTGAAATGGTTTCTGTAATTGATTGTGAAGAATCAATGTTTTCATCTTTCAGGTGTGTTTTTGGACTCATGTTTCAGAGTGATTTACACCAGCAACAAAGATATTTGTGCCCCTAAAGGCTCATCAGTGACTGTCACCTGCTCTTATAGGAGTCCTTATGGTTATAACTCAATCATATCAAGACTCTGGTTCAGTCTCGGACACAGTCATGAGTGGCGGAACTCCACTGAACCTGAGGACCTGAGGAAAGACCCCCATTTTTCAGGTCGTGTTGACATGTTTGAAACAGATAAAGGGAGTTCCACTTTGAGAATCAGTGAGCTTACAAAGAGAGATTCTGGAGAGTATCGCTTCAAATTTAGAACAAAAGATTTTGAGTGGGGGAATGATTCACCTGGCACCAACCTGACCGTCACAGGTACTCACACAATGATGGAAATAATGCATCAGTTAAAAATGACACAAAACACAGCAGTTGTATTTTATTTTTTCATTCTTGAGCCTGACTTCATATCTCTGCTCTCACATAGATCTCCATCTGCAGGTCAAGTTGTTAATGACTGACCGGGCTGAGCTTAAGTGCGTCAGCAATTGTAATTTACCAAGTCAAAACACTTACATTTGGTACAAGAATGGACAGAAGACTGATGGAGGATCATCTCTGACCGTGAACATGTCTTTTGCAGACAGCTTCTCCTGTGCTTTAAAAGGGTTCCCAGGTCTTCCAACCGCTTCAGCATGTGAGTGACATACATGGCCACCTGATGAACACAGCCAGCGATGGCTTTGGAAGTCACAACTAAGAAGATTCACTTGAGAGCAAAATGAGCAGCTATGAGAGAAAATTCATTTTTCAAACACAATTTTAGCATTTGTATTGAAATCAGCTCTACATTACAATCACATTTAAAATTCCAATCCTACCAAGGTGTGAAAGACTCATGTTTTATCTCTATCTCCCAGGTGTCACAGGAGACTCCTGTTACAGAGTGTTATACTCCAACAGAACCATTTGTGCCCTGAGAGGCTCATCAGTGGACATTTCCTCCACATACAGAAATTACAACAGAAATTCCGATATTACATCAACATTCTGGTTCAGTCCAAGACGCAGGAATCAGTGGCGCAGTCCATCACAGCCTGAGGACCTGAGTGTCGACCCCCACTATTCAGATCGTCTTGAGGAGATTGAAACAGGTTCAGGGAGTTCCACCCTGAGAATCAGCAACCTGACACCGAGAGATTCGGCAGAATACCGATTCAAATTCAAAACCGAAGATTTTGAATGGATGAATGATTTTCCTGGCACAAACCTAACTGTTGCAGGTACAGACGGACAGCAACTGATGAATGTAACCTAAAGTAAACCAAATACATGTTGGTTATTTATTGTAATACCTTCTCCTGCTGCTATACAGAACTCCATGTGAGGATCAGAACTCTCTCAAAGAGGAGACGGCTGGAATGTGTAAGCACCTGTAAGCTGTCGCAGCAACACTCCTACATTTGGTACAGGAATGGAGAGAAAACTGAGGGAGGAGCCACCCTAACAGTGGGCTTGACCTTTAGAGACAGTTACTCCTGTGCAGTGAAAGGACATGAGGGTTTCTCCTCTATTCCTATGTGTAAGTGAGTACTATGTACTACGATCCATTGAGGTTATTGAAATTTTTCATAACTACGACACAGGGGACAAAGGATGGATTGACACCACCTCAGACACATTGTGTCCTCATCAGGTGGTCATTCCATGCAGTGGAAGAGGGATCAAAGAAGTATGACTATCATTCAAGTTTAATTTTCCTCTGTGATTGTGTGTCCGTTTCCATTTTACAGGTGTATACGGTGACTCATGCCACAGAGTGACCTACACCAACCGAACCATCTGTGCACCCAAAGGTTCGACGGTGGACATTTCTTCTTCATACAGAAGTCATTCTACCATCACATTAACATTCTGGTTCAATCCTGGACGAAGGCATCAATGGCAGAGTCCATCACAGCCTGAGGACCTGAGAGAGGACCCCGTGTATTCAGGTCGAATTGAGGTCTTTCAAACAGGGTCTGGCAGGTCCACTTTGACAATCAGTGAGCTGACAGAGAGAGACTCAGCAGAGTACCACTTCAAATTCAAAACAGAAAACTTTGAATGGAAGAATGACTTAACTGGCACAAAGTTAACCGTAACAGGTACCCGTAAAGAGTAATCGGTGATTTAACATTTGCAACGTACAGAGAATAGGATTGCGCTGCCTGACATCACATTTCTGCTCATTTATAGAACTTAAAGTGACAGTAAGATCTCTGGCAAAGAGAAGACAGCTGAAGTGTGTCAGCACCTGTAATCTCTCTCATCGCCTTGCCTATGTTTGGTACAAAAATGGATGGAAAACTGAAGGAGGCATTTCTCTTATGGTGGACCAGTCTTTCACAGACAGCTACTCGTGTGCTGTGAAGGGGCATGAGAGTTTCCCTTCAGCCGCTGTGTGTAAGTGAAAGTTACAAAGCACATTCTTTCCAGTCTAAACACGAGACAGGTGACATCAAAGCTGTTACCCTCATGCACATTGTCAACATCATGATAATACCCTTAACTCTGTCATTTTCACAACTTGAATGCTTTTTGTTGTTATTGTTGTTTGTTGTTTTTATTCTGCATTGTCTTTTCCTCGAAGGTGGATCCAAAGTGTTAATATATATGTCCTCATCAAAAGTTCTGTTTCTATCTCTCAGGTGTCGCTGGTGACTCCTGTTACAGAGTCACCTATACCAACAGATCTATCTGTGCCATACAAGGATCATCAGTGGAAATTTCGTCGTTATACCAAAGTTACAATAACAACTCTGACATAACATCAAAACTATGGTTCAGTCCCTCCCGTAGCCATTACTGGCAGAGTCCATCGCAGCCAGAGGACCTTACTGAGGACCCCCAGTATTCAAATCGAGTTGAAATGATTGAGACAGGGACAGGAAGCTCTACCCTCAGAATTGATAACCTGACAAACAAAGACTCAGCAGAATATCGCTTCAAATTCAAAACAGTGAACTTTGAATGGATGAATGATTCACCAGGCACAATGCTAACAGTGGCAGGTACCGATCATCGGTCGCCAGTGAATGTTTGCAACACTGACTGAGTAGCGTCTATCTAGATTTTGATGTCCATTGTCTGCTCTCTTACAGACCTCATTGTGGAAGTCAAACGTCTATCATCAAAGAGGGCAGAAATCAAATGTGTCAGCAGCTGTGATGTGCCTGTACCACTTGCCTACGTTTGGTTGAAAAATGGGCGGAAAACTGCAGAGGGCATGTCCCTCAGGCTGTACCCATCTTCTGCTCAGGGATACTCATGCGCTGTGAGAGGATATGAGAATTTCCCCTCTGCCCCATTGTGTGAGTGACTTCCCTGTTACCATCATTCATAGCGTGTCTGTCGTACAGCGAGTTAGCTTGATTGAGAATTAATGCGGGGCTTAAAAGCAAACTGTTGAAAAACGGTATTTTCCATTCCATTGTCTTGCTTTGACCGTCTTTCTTTTTCATCTGCCAGCAACAGATGAGTGCATTGATTTGGCATAGCTCATGCAAAAGAAAACTGCTTGTTATTTATTGCTAATGTCAGATCAGTTTTGGGAGTGTTTCCAATTGAGCAACAAAAGAGGCATGAGGAATGTGCAGTATGTTCACATTCTATGCACGTTGACTGCACAATTTTAGGGTCACCAGCCAGCACATATAACATCATGTTAATTGCAATTAAATATTTCCATGCTTGTGATTCCAGCCTTTCCAAAAACCCCCTCAGTGTTTGTGACTCCTTCTGTTGGCATCAGAGAGGGCAGTTCAGTGTATCTGACCTGTAGCAGTGATGCAAACCCAGTAGCTACGTACACCTGGTACAGAGAGAATGACGACTTACCAAAAGCATCAGGACAAACCTACACCATCACAGCTGCTACTGCTGCACACAGTGGAAACTATCGCTGTGTAGCTCAGAACATCGTAGGGAGCAACAACTCGACAATACACCTGTCTGTTGTAGCAGATGGTGTTTGGAAAATGGTATACAGTCGTAAGTATTGTCGTTGTCTCCGTCAAATTGGCGTTTTCTTTGTCTATATGGACAAGAAAATAACAATAACTCAAAGAAGTTTGTGAAATCAGAGTCAAATAAAACAAAGACAAAAGCAAATGTAATCAGAAGAAGATGCAAAACAATGCTAAGGATAGATTCAAAGACACCAGCTTTTTGTTTGTTCAGTTTGTTTTGTTTATGCTCATTAAGAAATTGTGATTCGTCTTAATATTTCAGGGTCACAGCAATCGACTGTCGTCATATCAACCATTGCTACTCTTCTGGCTCTTCTACTCGGTATCTGCGTTCTTCTCTTGTGCAGGTGAGAATTTCCGTCTCAGGAGATAACTGGAAATCAAATTTTTGTACTGTTTTCAAAGTTTGTGCTTTTTGGTTTTCACAGAGGAAGAAAATCCAAGACTACAGCACAGGTGAGAAAGCAGAGTAAAGCTTAACGCATAAATTCTGTCTACAATCAAATTATTTTCCACTGCATTGTTGTCACTCGTCACAAAAGTTAAGCATAGAGCAAACAAAAAATCTCTCCTCCTTCTCTTGATCTCTTGTTACCGTATTTGCTTTCTGCTCACCATGACAAACTGTCACTCCTGCTTCCCCTCGTTGGTTTTGTGTAAAGGACCAAATTGTGTTTCTAACCATGTACCATAACCACAACAGGCTGTCCCTGAGAACGAAAACACAGATGATGCTCAAAGTGCCATCATCCACTCCCTTAAGAGCCAGACAGATCCCCTCCTCTACCGAGTTGGGACTGCGCAGTCCCTAACAAGCGTGGAAGAGGAAAAGACGGATGATACACCTGCGAAAGTGACTGTGACAGCAACACTAGCTCCTGAATAGTAAGCCTGTATTGATTATAATTATCGTCACAAAAGAAGCACGAAGAGTATGGCGCTGGCAGTGGCGGTACCTATTATTTTATTGTACAGATCTTGATTGCGAGGTCAAGCGACATCATGTGTGACATCACACTTAGTACTGCACAATCCTGATGCTTGTCAGCGTGGCTGTGCTCAACTGCGCAACAGAAAGAGACATGAACTGTCACGTAGTGGGTTGTTATAGGATGACAGTGTTTCAGTCACTAATGACTGACTAGGGTTGATTCTGATCCAATTCAGCATCACATAACTTCATGTCCAATACTCTCTTTTTTTTGCAACAGCCTGCAAAGAGCTCGTGAGGAGGAAACAGAAACAGGCGTGGCTATCCACAGTGTTAAGGTTGCTACTGGGTAAGCGCCTCATCACCATTAACACCATCTTTGCTACATAGCAAACATTCCAGCTCTGGTGCTTTCCAAGGAACAGTGCTTAGATAAACCACTGGACAGAGTTGTCTGATCAAGCAAACTGAGGAAGGTTTAGTAAAAGATTCAACGTCTGTAAGAGCTACTCTGCAGATCCATGTTCAGACTACCTTAATGTCATCACAGAGGCAACAATGAATGACCAGCCACGCCACAAGCCGCAGATTTCACTGTGTGCTTTAATTCAAATGTCTGACAGGGACTCAGATTGCTTCTTATCACTGTACAAAGGAGGGTAGAGCATTAACATTTGCAGTATGCAGACTGAGTGTGAATATAGTCAGCTCAATCGAACTTTCAGAGACCCAATTCCTATGACCTGCAGATGTGTGCATAACACAATGTCTTTTGACGGTGTCCTCTGCCACAAAGTTCTCTTTTGTTTCATTGCTGACTGCAATCCAGGAGGACGCTGAACTCCATACTTACACCAAATGATACCATAGATGTGATAGAGGTAAGTGATCACCAAGTTTAGAACCAGTTGCAAAGATGAGATATGATTTCGACTATAGCTATTAACCAAATCAAAAACATGATGACAAATTATATTCTTGTTGTATTTTTAGAGAACTCGTGGAGATAAGTATAATTAAGGTACAACTCTGGGATGATGCACAGTTTATTAAGTTGTTGTCTTGCCCTCAGCTGGACAGCGATCATGAAGATGAGAACCTTCCAGAACTGAATGCAGATCCCATGACAGTCTGTGAGCAGACAAATTATGAAGAGTCAGGATTTTAGTTCCTAGAGCCAAAACAGAAGCTGGATACCTACAGTACAAGTGTCAACGAAGTTACTGCTGTGTTGGGCCTGTGTTGTTATTCCTCTGCTCTGCTCCTAACAAAATTCTCTTGATAACTTACATTTGCTTTGAAACACTGCTGCAATGTGGGCTCATTTCAGTACACTTGTATATAGGTGCAAAACCAGTAGATTTAACAAACGTATAAGATATGTGTCTTCAAGGAATAATCAGGTCAGTGTCAATATTTCTCTTGATAACAGTAACAAAACCCAACTGCTCACCCAAAAAATCTTCAATGCTGACTGCATGCCTGTGGAAGTAAACACAAGTTTTTTTTCCTCCTCTGAGAAGACTTATGTCAACAGTGACTTTTTATTTAATGCTTTTGTATCTATCATTTCTCTACATATAATGATGCACTGCTACTGATCATGATGCGTTGTAAGGTTGTAAGGGCCCCAGCCCAAATGAATATCAATGTCTAGAAATAAATATCTAATTTTATACCAGTGGTTCGCCTTGGTCATAGACCTCTGTGCTGTGCATACATAATGAAGGTGAACTGCACTGAGGACACTGTAGTCACTAGGTCTTGTTGTCCTGCCTCATTTATTGACGATTTAAGTATCTGACAATCAGTGATGATGTTAACAGTGGAAAAATATGTCAAATTGCCTGGGATTTAACAATGTAGAGTTGAGAGAAACAACATTACAAAGAGTTGTTTGGCCAATTCCCAAGCACCATGTTATTTATACCGATATTCATACCGATATTTACAATGTACATATTATGTGTTTATGTTCTTCTGTATATAGATCCTCTCTTTCTTTCTTCTTTTTTCTACTCACACGTCTTGCACCGGAATGCAGTACCTTAGTTTTATTACACAATTCAATTGCTGTAATGACAATAAAAGATTCTTGATTCCTGATTCCTCTTGATATGTATTATGTATCACGAGGCTGCCAAAATTCCCCTAGAGGACCAAAAAACATCCAAAAAATTAGAAACTAACCATTGGCCTTATGGCCACACAGTTTTGCCCCCTCTGTCTCACAGTATCATCACTATGGCCATCAGTATAGCCTGTGTTATGATGAATGTTATTCTAAGTTATTTAGTGCATGTTCCCAGCAAACAATGAAGTCTGATTGGGCAGTCCTGATTTGACGTCTTTCTTATGACAAGAAAATGCTCTATGTTGGCAGATATTTGACAGATGTATGGCATGCACAAATTCAAGAAATGTGTGGATACATTTTACCAAGTGAGACTGGTTCTTCAAGTGCTGACAGTTGTAATGATAGATTGGATGACATCATTGTGATGACCTTGCACTGAGTGACGTAATCTTGTCAATCCGATATTGAAAGTTTGTGAACAATTGATAACACAACTGTTGTGACAGTTTGGATGACATCAGTGTTGTAGCCTTATAACCCGATGGCAAAACCATGTCAATTTGACGAGTTAAAAAACGATCTATTTAGGTAGCTGTACTGTTGTGATGTCTGATACGGTTCTAAAATCTTTTAATACATATCTAAATTGGAATTAACTAATAGCCATGAAAAGGAAAATCACAGTATTTTATCAGTGTTGTGAAAGCCACTTGGTGTATGTATGATAATGAGAAAGCAATATCAGACTCCAATGTCAACTCATGAAAACAGTTGTCAATAATTAAGTGAGAATGACCAGAAAAGGCTGAAACGTAAGATGCCATTTATTCAGAAATTTAGTTTGTGGCTCTTGGTTTGACTCCTTAGTTAGGTGCATGGCGTTTAAGTCCCCCTTGGGTTGGCTGCAGGCACTTTGACTTTGTACCTTCGTCCAGAAAGACACACATTAGGTTAATTGTCTGGAGGAGTGAGTGTGATTTGCTTGTCCTCGTAAGGACACAGTGATGACCACGTCTCTAGATGAATTAGATGATACATCTAGGTATATGTACATACAATATACAATATACTGTATATGGCTATCACACACACACACACACATGACAACGCACAAGACACTTTACCCCCCATGTTGCTGCACACTTCATATGTGCAACCTACAGAATATTGTCCTGTTCTGTCCCGCACTCCTGCTGCTGCTCTGATGCTGCTGCACACTGCATGTGTGCCTAACTACCACCTTTACTGTCCTTGCTATTTGCACAATCTCACTGATCTAATTCTGTGGATAAGTTGATATGCCCCTACTGTATCTACACTGTACATAGCTGAACTGGAGCTGCATCATGATTTCATTGTGCCATATTTTTTTGTTGTGGTGCACAGTGTCAATAAAGGTATTCCATTCAATTCTATCCATTCTATTCTATTCTATTCTATTGTATAAAAGGAATGTCGGAATGTGACACAGCCTTGAAACCACAATGTTGCTGGTATGGTGTGAGGGTTCTTCTTAAGTGTCCTTGAGCAAATCATTGTACCTTATCTGCACCCTGGGTCACCCAATGAGCTGACCATCGCGCCACCAATCATGAATGTGGCTCAAATACAGAGGAGCGACACTACAGGCTATAAGTAAAGGCTAAATGAAATAAAGAAGCTCAATAAAATGAAGATCTAATGCAAATTCTTATTTCTAGGAGTCCAGCGTATGTGACGTCATTTCAATTGCGTCATGATTTGTGTTGTCCAGTCTTTGCATGCCATTGGCTGCTGTCTCTGACGGGGGCTCCCTGCCCGAGACTGCAGGGGTTTAACAATAAATTGGAGCTGTGACGTTAGATCTTACATCTCTGGTACGACAGAGATCATAAACTCAGTGTAGAGAACATTCGCGTCAAGGACATTCGGTGTTTCGGGCAAGCATACAACTTGTCACGTTTCCCGGCGTATTAATTCCCTAAACATTGTCTGCTTAGATAGGTCTTTCAAAAGGTAAGATAGCTCTTCCTGACCCACAGACGTCCTGCTAAGTCGACAACAGTAGCCGCATTGTCTAGTAACGAGAAATATGTAATCATTCTGCAGTGGAGCAATCGATTAACTGTCAATGTCGCCTTACCAAATTTGCAAGTGCAACGACATTTGCTAGAAACCACGTCGTTTGGGCGATCCTCCGATGAATATGAAATGTGGACTCCTTTGTTTCCTGGAGACGGCATAGCTGCCTAGCCTAATTAGTGTTAGCACTGGTACGTTGGTGTCCGTAGACGCGCTCTTCCTATACGATCGTTGACTCTCGCAGTATTTGACACAACAAACTCAATCTCAAAACGAACGTTCCTAGTAAAAGTTGTAATACCATCCCGTGGTCACACAACGCTGTCTGCTTGTAATCTGTACACTCAAAATCAAAGCTGTGTTCATTATTATCGGCAGAGCAGTGCTGTGGTAATGGCTAACTTCTTAATCTGTGCTTGGTGAAAACATGTGTGTTGGTATGTTCACCTTCAGCTTTGAGAAAAACGAATCCTAGGATGAACAGTAAACAATGACGCCACAAGTTAGCTAAGGCTAGTATTAGCATATTGGACGCTATTGCTATCGGTTGCTATTGGTAGCCATTTGAAATGACAGTGAACGGTCGACACGGTAACGTTCATCTTCTGTCAGCTTGTTTTAGTTCATTCACAAACTTAATTTGCGAGCCTACTGTCATCGATTAAGTGTCGTGGTCGGGAGGTAACAGTTTATGTAATCATTACACCGTGAAGCGTATACAATTGCTTAAAACGAAAGTAAGATACTGCACTCCAGACATAACGAGGCCGGGCTCCGTCTGCGTGTTATCGTAGGCCACATTTCTGCAGACTATCGCTACTATACTGGAAGTACAGTGTAGCAGTAGTTGGGTTAAGTTGGGACAAAAACGTTTTTGCAAAGTTTAAACCAAAGAGCCTCTATTACTCTTCCCCCCGTGTTGTAGACGCAGCCTGTTCATCTCTTTGTTACGCTGGCTGAATTCGATGGCGCAGTTGCGCGTAACCCTGTGTGTTAAGCCAATTGGCCACACATACTACTGTGCAGCTCTAGCTGTGTGATGGATGTCGCAGACACAGATGCGCACATGTAGACAGATAACGATTAACGTTTCCGACATACCGTGGAGTTTCCTCTTATACTTTGCCACACTTCATTTGTTTGTGTAGATAAACCACTGCGTCCAGGTTTTCCTCAAATGCATGGACATGAATAACTCATCTGTCCTCTTAGGATGAGGAACAGCTTCCACAAAGTAGCTTTTTACAGGCTGAAAGAATTTCAGATGTCTCCAGGAAAATAATACATAAAGGAGCAACCATATGATCTGAAATTACTTATTTGAAAATTACAGCTGCCCGTAGCGTGCTGTCAACTTTCTACTAAGAATTGAGTAGACTCAGCCACATGATATTGATGTTTGATCCGATGTTAGTTTGTGTTGAAGTTCCCTCAAACTCTCCATTTGACTGGTTTGCAGATTTGATTGTCACAAGGAAATATTTAGGTTACCATTTGACAAGACCAATAAAATCCATCTCTTGTTTCAGCACTTAATATTGTTTACCAAAGAAATGGTGATGGAGAAGCCAAGTCCCCTGCTTGTAGGGCGGGAGTTTGTGAGGCAGTATTACACACTCTTAAACAAGGCACCTGATTTCCTGCACAGGTGAGAGAACAGTTGTGCCATTGGTGCATTTCCGGCATGAAGTGCTGGGTCTCAGAGATGATTTTCACCTTTCACACTTTTTTGCCATCAGGTTTTATGGCAGGAATTCTTCTTATGTTCACGGTGGATTCGACTCGAATGGAAAATTGGCAGAGGCAGTGTACGGGCAAGCGGTAAGTGACTGGTCATTGACCCCAAAAACATTTCGGCACTAAAAACATTGCATCTGTAGTCAGTCAAGAAGGTATAACCATTAACAGAGACATTTCCAAAATACGACCATATGATACAATGGCTCTTAACGTAAGAACTGAAGCGTACCCATTTGAGTCGAAACGGCTCATAGATGATGTCACTGTTATCCGTTGTAGCAGGGGTCATTATTTATCAGTGTAATTTCTTTTATCATTAACCTTGTGGCATAATTGCCTAGGTAGTGTTCATCAAAACTTGTCTTTAGTATGTGTGCTATTAAAGTCTGAGGTCACAAGTGCACTTCATAACCTTTGGGCTCTACCACTGTGGGGAGAGATCTGTTTGCTTCTCAAGGCGTTGACATTCTCTTCCTCTTGTCAATGCCTAGCTGTAACATGTTATCATTTTGACCAGAAATAAACATTTTGGAGGCATAAGCCCCTAGGTGGTTGAATTGCTTTTGTCTTTCTAGATCATTTGTTGTTAAATGGTTGATATTAAGAATGTAGTACCTGTAATTTGTCAGGTAACAGGTTTGAGTCATAAAAGGTCAAATGAAGTTTGAGTGGCTCAGAGCACTAAGTAATGCATCTATTACAGTTAATACTCGTCTATAAAGTGCTGCAATCTGTAGATGGTCAATGTAAGGATTTCTTTTCATCAAAGGGAAATGGATTGCGATGCACACACACTTAAATTAGATTGAAGGAACATTTGAAGTCATAATACTACGGATGTTTTGCTGATTGCATGTGTTTGGTTGTCATTAAAAGTGCATTATGCATCCATTATCGGCACTTGTAAATGAAAGGAGAGTGTGACAAAATGCCCAAAAAGATTAATGCTCAAGGCATTTGCTGTTACATTTTTGATATTGAATTGGGTTATGATGCACTTTCCTCATATAACATTACGTTTTCCACATCAGGAAATCCATAAGAAGGTGATGTCCCTGCAGTTCAGCGAATGCCACACAAAGATCCGGCATGTTGATGCCCACGCTACACTCGGTGATGGAGTGGTGGTGCAAGTTCTGGGAGAATTGTCCAACAACGGCCAGCCCATGAGAAAGTTCATGCAGACGTTTGTGCTGGCTCCTGAGGTTAGTGAGTCCCCATTGTATGGCAATCTCAAGTTATTGAAAAGTATTTCAATCACCAAAGAACAGCTGATGTTGAGATAATGCCTCAACACAATCTTTTGCTTATGTGGGAAATTTGGCACTTACACCTAGGGATCATTGGATTGCACGGACAAAATGTCAAGCTAATCAGAATCCTAATCAACCACTGTAAAAATAAAAAAAAAATCAAAGAATTTGCTGACATATTTGTTTTTGTTTGTTTTTCACCTTCGTAGGGTTCGGTGGCAAACAAATTTTATGTGCACAATGACATTTTCCGTTATGAAGACGAGGTCTTTGGTGATTCTGAGGCTGAGCTTGATGAAGGTAAAAAACTCCTACCAATATGTTGTGTGGTTCATGTGCATGCACTGCTAAATTTGAGATATAACCCATGGTGTGCTTTGTTTTCTCACCTTTAGAGTCTGAAGAGGAAGTTGAGGAAGAACCTGAAGAGAGGCAGCCATCTCCCGAACCACTTCAAGAAAGCCCCAGCAGCTCCACATGCTATGAACCTCACCATGTCATGTAAGATATCACCTGCAATCATGAATCCAGCATGAATTTATGGTAACATTTCATTTTAGACAAAGGGCTTCAAAAGTTGAAGTTCGCGTATTTGTATAATTTAATGCAGCAACGGTGTTGAGGAGCCTATGGAAGAGCCCGCACCTGAGCCAGAGCCCGAACCTGAGCCTGAGCCCAAAGCTGAGGAGATAAAGCCTGAAGTCGACGAGAAGGTTCTGGATGAGTTGGAGGAGAAGGCCCCCTCACCAGTACCCGTGGAGTCGCCGCCAAATACCCAGGAGCCTCCAAAGGTTTGGCGAGGTTTTATGCATTAGCTTAGATTTTTTTTTAAACCAGATGGCGTCTGAGCTAAGCAATGTGCAATAACTATGGATACATATGACTGCAAAACCTTGGTAGACATAAGCTTTTTTACTTATTTCTGATAATATAACTAACTTACTTGATTGATTGGGTTGAACAGTTTCTCTTTTTGCCATAATTTTCCCTGCAGACGTTCTCCTGGGCTTCAGTGACCAGTAAAAATCTCCCTCCATCTGGCACAGTGAACTCTTCTGGTATTTCACCCCATGTAGTCAAGGCTCCAAGCTCACAGGTAGCCATCACTGCTTGAAATTCAATAGAATCTGAACAAAAATACCTTGTTAAGTATGAAAGACATGCATATGAAGTAAATATTTGAGAGATGCTTAATTCACTTGTTTTCCAAGAGGAGTTGTGATTTTGCAGCAGTGGATTTTAGGATTTAGTCTGTTCCCACCAGCAAAGATCTAGCCATTGAAATACACAGAAAAGTGGAATTCTGTACCATTAGTGGCCAATATGCACATTTTAAGTCACAAGCATGATGCTCCAAGCAAATGGTGGAATTTGAATGCAAATTCCTACCTCCGTTGTGTTACTGGTGGTTAATTTTTTATGGACATTTGTGCAACTTAACTGATGCAGCAATGACACTGTATTCACCACTTCCTAAAGTGGTTTATTTCTCAAAAGAAATGAAAGCATGCGCACTGCAGGTCAGTCAAACTGGGCAGGTTTGGGCAGTTTGGCATGGCATCCTCAGCACAGCACTACTGACATTTGGTTTGCATGGTATCATCTCTGTCATCATTCATGTAGCCGAGAATTGAAGCCAAGGCTGAGACACAGGCAGCACCCTTACGACCACGTGACCAGCGCACCCGTGACAGACCAACCTTCACCCCCAGGGGACCAAGACCTGGTAATGTCAGCACCCAGTATGGGCATTATCTCACACTGAGAGGGTGGCATATTTCTTTGAGGATCAAGACTCTGTTAAGATTCCTTATATCTCATCTGCTGTTAGATGGTGCCACTTCCTCTGAATCACAAACTGGAAAACCACACCTGAGTTTTGTCAACAAGGGTAAGTATCAATGTTGTCACATTAAAGCACTTACTTTTCTAAATTTGTGAAGAATTTGATTTGCAAGCGGGCGTGATCAGTTGCCACTAATGACAAGCACACAATATCTACAACATTCTCTAAATGCAGTGTTGTTTTGACTTTCAGGCAGGGGAGAATCTGAAAACAATGAAATGGACAGCAGGCGGATTGTTCGATACCCAGACAGCCATCAGCTTTTTGTGGGTAACCTCCCACATGACATTGATGAGAATGAGCTCAAGGAGTTTTTCATGAGTAAGTCTTGTTATAGAGGTACACCTTGTTAGTGGTCACTACCATTGTGAGTCATGGCTGTGATGGACAAAATGTTTCCTTTGCCTTGCAGCGTATGGAAATGTTGTCGAGTTGCGGATCAACACCAAGGGTGTTGGTGGGAAGCTGCCCAACTTTGGCTTTGTGGTCTTCGATGACTTTGAGCCTGTGCAGAGAATACTCGGGGCCAAGGTAGAGGGGGCATGTGTCTGTAGTCCCATTACCCACTTTCATCTCAATTATGGTGATAAGACTCACATAGCATAGTATTGACAACAAGTGTCTTTTATCCTTCTATTTTGAGACAGTCAATATAATCAATTTAGCAGCATAGCTCAAGTGCACATTCTATCCACCATGATTGGCCCATATTTGATCTACCAATATTGGATGCTAAAACGGCTATCATGGGAAGCACGTCAAGAATCGTGCCCCAGAGTGTATCCAGACAAATTCAGTGTGTGGCTCAGATTGTCACAACTCTAGCTTGGACTTTGCGTTGTAAGGATATCTGTTATTATAATTGGCTATGCAGGCTTGATCTCCAATTCCACATTAACATTTATGTGATCAAATTGAAGATTCATTTCACTATAACTGAATGAATGTGGGAGATGCACCTTGTTTCATTGTCAACTCACCTTCAGGTCCCCCCTCCATGACACCATGTGTGGCTTTACTCCCCCTCATTTGTTTTGTCATTGTCATGTTACTAGCCAAATCTGCACATTAGATGCCCTGCGCTATGTGTTACTGTGCAAATAACTTATAACAAACAACAATACAACACAGTTGACAGATTTTCCACCCTAAACAAATATGTAGTCTGTTCACCCCTCTTTGTGCATGGACTTGCATTAGTTATTGTTGAGTTTGGCATGATGTTGATAACACCATTGCAAAGTGCAGTTCTACAATGTATTTATGTTTGTATTTGACATGCCCTATTGTGCAATTTATTCTCCCTTTTGTTTGCTCGCTTTAGGAATCACTCTATTTGATCCATCTCTATCTCCACCCACCTCTATTTTTTGCATACACTTAATTTTTTGTGAGACATCGTAACACAGTCAACAAAAGATTAATTGTCGTGAATTTGGTGATGAGTTACACAACTGGTTTCCTTCATCTTTTCAATGGTTTTGATTTTCCCACTTTATAGCCCATCATGTTCCGTGGTGAGGTCCGTCTGAATGTGGAGGAGAAGAAGACGAGAGCGGTGCGTGAGCGAGAAACCCGCGGCGGACCAGACATGAGACGCAACGACCGAGGCCCCGGAGGTTCGCGGGGTGTCGTGGGAAGCGGAATGATGCGTGACCGTGACGGGAGAGGACCGCCATCTCGCGGTGGCATGGCGCCCAAGCCTGGCATGGGTTCCGGCAGAGGCTCTGGAGGCCAGGGAGAAGGCCGTTTCACAACCCAACGCCGCTGAGAAGAGCACCACCTGCTGTGTGGAAGTAGTATCATGTTCTTCATCTTCTGTCGTTCACGTTAACGAAAAGAAGTCTTCGTGTATAAACGTATATATTTGGGTTTTTTCATTTTGTTTTTTATTTTCCATTTTCTCTATGCTTTGGAATGTGACACAGCCTGTCAACCATTTGTTTGTGAAATAGACAAAGCAAATAAGCAAGCAGAAATTTCGCTTATTGTGTGCTGAGCATCCTTTCTGGGTATCTCAAGAATTCACGAACTTTAATTTGTAAATTTGTGAAAACGGCAAACCAACCAGGAGTGATCTGCCAGATTAGAAGGGACTGATAAGACTTTTAACTACACAACACAGCCCATCATTTGGAAAAGAGATTATATGCCTCGACGCACTGGGGCGCTACTTCACAGAATCTCTCTATTGCACATTTTTTATGGTAGTTTTCTGCCCGTCACGGTTGGAAAGAGTCAGATGCAAAATTTGTGCAGTACCAAGGGAAAACTTGCCTTTTTATTTTTTTTCCCTGCGAGAGACCACAGCTTCAAAATTTCATAAGAATGCACTCATCAATATGCACTAATGGGTACTTTAGTCGTGCTACATTGACATCCATGCTTGGAATGCAGCTGGAGAGACCCGATTTGTCTCAAACTGATGCGACCTGATGGGGCAGGCCTCACTCGCAGCTTTGCAGCTGTGACCAATGTACTTGCTCTCTGACCCAACCTATGCTTCATTTACCGTTGGATGGACAAGATGACAAGTAAATCTGCATTATATTTTTCCTCGTTAAGAAATCTGAACAGTCATATCCCGGACTTTCATTGAATGAATGGGGGACTATCGGATACACAAGACAAAAAGTCGGAACATTAGAGTGGCAATAACGGATGGCATCTAGCTGAATTTTGTTTTTTTCCGTGTTAATTTTCGTCATGTTTTCTCCCAACCAGCCAGACAGAATATCAAGATTGATGGCTCCTCCTCTCCTCTTCCCTCCTCCTTGTCGAACATGCAGAGTAACAGAATAAATGTACAGCATAAATCATAGTTAACTGTATGTGTTGATTTCTGTGTATTTTCAGTTTTCACTAAACTTGACAAAAGCATGATGGTGCCTTTGATTCCACCTTTTCCAGTCTTACTAAAATGTTGCAGTCTTGCTTGCTGCCCCACTGATATGGAGCTGCTCATTTTGAACTGTTATCCATTGGGAGCAGAGAAACTTTGCAGTATTCACAAGATTTTAAGTTTTCAGATGCATATTTCATCTTTTCCATACTGTTCTACTACCTAAGATGATCTGCTGTGAGTTTTGTACAGTTGTTTGTAATGTGTGTGTGTGTGTGTTCTGGGTTTTGTAGAGACAATAGGTGCCTCAAGGTATGTTTGATGTTCATCAGTTGCATCTGACAGCCTCCTCCCTTGGATAGCAAGTCTGTTGATGTTGAGGAAGAAATGTAACAAATCTGCACATAATGCAATTGAGAGATGATCTGGGCTTTGTCGATCCTTAATTTCAGTCTGACCTTTGGTTTCTGGAGTTTCAGACAGAACCTGGGTAAGACACTGGACTCAAATTGTCTTTGTCCATTCTTTTCAACAATTTTATAATCTGTGTGGGGGTTGGCTATAGTTACAACCTACAGACTCGCAAATAATTGTGCTCACTTTTCTATCTGTTTAAAAATTTGTATTTTCATATTGCAAATTCTCAATTTTAAGTTGTAGCCTATATGAGTTTGATACCAGTAGTCTCCTTGTCCACCACCTTACTTTCCATTTACTACGTGATTTGGAACAAAGAACTTGATTGCAGCTGGAAAGGATTTTTTTTCTTAAAATACAACTTGTCTTGCACTGAAATGGGAAATGATATTTAATGTAGCATTTTCTGGACAAAATACTTAAGAGGTCTTCCTTGTTTGATGGCATTGCACTATTTTCCAACGTTTCAAGGACAATCTGTCAGATTGGGCACAGCCTCTTCAAATTTCTCAACCAAGAGTGAGTCAATGCTCTGGAATCCTCTGAAAAGGCCTTATAATATCATTTATTTACTTTCTCTTGCGATTCTTTCCACATCCTCATTTGTAATTTTATCCATGCTATCTGCATAGCAATGTTGAACTGCCCTTTATAGTTGTGATACATGGTCTCAAAAGTAAGTAATTATTGAAATTCACATAATCTGGTCCCAGCCCTTAGATCTTGTAGTTTTTTTCACATGCCTAAAAGGTGCCTGTACCTCTGATTGTTATTTGTTAGAACTGCTAACAGCATGCAACGCTTAATCATACTTTCACTGCAATTGTCAATGAAGAGGAGAGTGGTGAAGAAGAGCCATCATGCTTTCACAGTACTCAGCTTTACATCTTAGCAGTGTCGAAAAAAGTTGTGGGCAAAGTAATGGTTGGGTAGTTGTTTTTCACTGAGGTTTTTCAATGACCCTTCCTTTCCAAACTGTAGAGGATCCTTAAAACTTGTAAATTCATATTCCTGTGGTTGAAGTAGAGCGGATCCTTCTCGTGAATCATTCCAATCCATTTGATGGAAAGTAGTACCTTCTTGGCTTTAGCAGGTGTGGTAAACAGTTGGCTGCCATCTTAATTTTCTGTGTTTATCTTCAACTTGTTGCTAGTTTAACATAATGCTAGTGGAGAATCTTACCTTTTTGAGTTTGTGTTTCTTTCCATTTGAATGTGTTGGACTTAACATACAATAAACTACTGATATCAGCACCATTCATAAATTTGTCATGTTTAGATTTTCCCTGCATGAGAAATTGATCAATTCAAACGTTATACATTTGCGTATAGCATGATGAGCTGCATAGACAATGTTCGCCTTATTTGAACCTCGTGCATGACATCAATTTTGATTCTACCGGTGTAACTGACAATGTATAATGAGAAACCTCACTCAAGGCATTTAAAGAGAAGACTAAACATAAAAAAAAATAAATGCGACACTGGCCCTTTAAATACGTGGACGTTTGTGTACTGATCAGCCACGTATCGCCACGTTTTCGCGCATGCGCAATTAGTGTGTATGTTGGCAGTTCCGGGACCCATCAGAAGTGGCACTGTGGAAAAAACAGCCTAGCCCAGTAGACCCATTTCTCATTTCATTTTCCCAACGTTTGCCCCACTGACTGCGGAGGGTTTTTGTAAAACCACAACACGGTAGAGAGGACCCGTGAAAAAGATGAACTTCTTCAGAGGAGTGATGGGTGGGCAAGCAGCCGGGATGCAGCCTTCCGGAGCGGAGACGGTAGGAGAATCCCCTCAGCTAGCTTAGCTTAGCCAGTTAAGATTCCAATTAAACCTCTGCGTGTGACGGCCCGGACACAACACTTGTACATACCTCATCAATTGACAACACTCTCTTGGAACGCATATGTTCAACTCTTAATGGCAAAAATCTATATCCGAGATAACGTTGCAGAAGTCCGACAGCCAAAAGTCAATCGGTGAATTAATGTATATATCAGCGGGGTTTTGAGACAGCAGTTTCATGACCTGAGGTCCGGAAGAGACAACAGTGCAGAATTCCAAATGAAAAACGAACCGGCAAATGCTCAAGACAGTCAGCTAGCTGTTGGGATGATGCACGGCATGTGGGATGAAGGACTCACCCACTTGTGGTATCAGAGACAGATTTGTTTTTCTGGGAATTCCTTCTATTCTATCGGTAAGAGAGGCAAAATTACAGCGGTTGCCATAAAAACGGAGCCCACGATTAAATGAAATACGGTTAAAGATCATGGATTAACGTGTGCATTGATCCACGCAGATTTACACGTCCAGTCTTAACCGAATCATTTTACTGCTACGGTATGACGAGGCCCATTAGCACGGAACTTATTGACAGCAGAGGCAGTGTTGTTTCACCACAACAATCACTCAGTTTTTACAGCTCGATGTTGACAGTGTTTGAGGCAGGGAAATGAATAAACACGAAGTGTGTATTTTGATAGAAGTGACTCGTGTATGCTTAAAGCCAGGCACCCTGTACAGCAACACTGTGATATTTATGAGCAACATCCTTAGTCCTCACTACAGTAGTGATGAGGAGTAAAACATCACACCCTGCTTCACATCTTTGGTGAAGCAGGATTGTCTAAACCTCAGATAACTGAGATAATTCCAAGGTGCTGATAAGGGTAAGACCTCCGTAGACCTCAAGAGAGTGCATGTCATGAGTAACATATTGAACTAAATACAGTCCACAGCACATTCTTAGAGCATTAGTTAATTACAGTGGCAATGTCACAGGCCTGAGTTTAGGTTTGTGTTCTCCTGTTGACGCAGCTGTTGCTGCTGACATTGAAAAGTGATGGAGTTTGTTGTAATGAAGTCCGACAAACACTTTCATGTCATGTCTGTCATAAAATGAACATGTGCTGCTCTGTGACAATAGATAGGAAGCAAGTGTTGGAATTTTAGCAGTCATTGTCACATGGGTTCAACACTACGTCCTCTCTCTTAAGAACAGGTGTGCAAATGCATTTGTCATGTCACAGCAGAGTGTGTGTCTTAGTGTGTATGAGTGAATATGTATGTATTTATGTATGAGTGTGTGAGTGTTTGTTGGTGTGCACGTATTATCTCTGGTGTACCCACTAGTTAGTGGGTACAAGTAACACACAAGTTACGATAGTAGGATTTTCTCTGTTCTCTGTTCTCTGTTCTTAGTTGTCATGTATTCTCATTTGTGCTTTGGCAGATTCAGAAACTGTGTGACCGCGTTGCCTCCTCCACATTATTGGAAGATCGCAGGGATGCTGTCCGTGCTCTGAAATCCCTCTCTAAGGTGAATAATGATTACACAATGATTTAATCTAGGTGCATTTCAATTGTGTTATGTGATGTATGGTTGAACAAAGGCAGAATCAATCAGTTATTCCCTATTTTTGTCACGACATGTGCACGAGCAACATCCCTTGTCACTTGGACCTGGACCATTGATAAAGCTTTCTTATCAATGGTGTGATAAGTACAAAATGAAAACATTGTTGTGATTTTTCACCCTGGGGCTTAATTATTTCAGACACATTTACAGGCGTCCCAAGTACTTGGTCCCCCAGGGATGAATAATGGGCTCAATAAGCCTATGGTGTCATTTAAGCCTAGAAGAGCACTGGCACGATTCCATCCTGTGCTGCCAAACCTGCCTGATACAGATCCAAATTTTTCTTTTAGAAATATCGAATGGAAGTTGGCACACATGCAATGGAGCATTTGATTCATATTCTGCAAACTGACAGGTATTTGAACATACATCTGTGCAGTATACATCATAATTGATTCCTTTGTGTTTGCTTTGAAGAGCATTAACTGAGTGGCTAATCTAATTTCATCGCTGATAAAACAGATCTGACTCGGAGATCCTTGGCTATGCTTTGGACACACTATACAATATCATCTGCAATGATGAAGAGGAGGAGCAAGGTATCGTGGCCTTCATAAACACCGAAGAAATTGAGAATTCCACTGACATTTTCAATCAAAAAGAGAAATGTATTACATGCACTTGTGCAAATGTCTGACTCCTTTGAATCCTGGAGCAATGGTAACCTCTGATTGAGGCTGCTTGTCACAGTATGTGTATTGTTCTGACATCAGACTGGCTTTCCCTCCACTACACACTGATAGGGACTGCTTGTTGTTAAGATACACATCTCTCTCTTCTCTTCCATGTCTAAATCCAACAGATGAATCGGAAGGTAAAACTCCTGACCGCATGCAGTCCCCCCCATGAAACCCCCCACCATCACATTTAACGGCACCCATCTCATTGGTCTTCCTTGAGTTTGTTGTTGAAGAAAAGTTGTACA
>OMPJ01040580.1:44561-62859 GCA_900312935.1 Carapus acus
AAGTTGCACAGTAATAGTGTCACCTCCTGCACTGCCCAGGCTGACGCACCAACTGACTTGCAAAAGCTAATCATTCAAGAGTGTCTGTGCTACCACATGTGTATGCTTGTGAGGGTGTGCGTGTTCCCCCTCCCATTTTGTGTCACTCTGGCGGCCATTCAGCTTCACATTGTCAGAGCTTAGTTTAACCAAATGATATCATTTGGGTGAAGGGTGGGTCACACTGCGTCTTGCCCTTGCCTTCACAGATAAAGTAACAACTTTGTCATGGAGGCGCAAGGACAGTTCTGTGCATGGTCTGTGATTGCATCACTGCATAACTAACTTCAGACGGTGCTGAACTGTTTGGATTGTCACAAAAACGCTGTACTAATTCCCACCCCTAATTCACGTTATGCTAATGTCCTATTTTGCATCCCCTGTAGTATCGCTTGCAGTGGTGAAGTGGTGAAAGCATACAGAACATGTACCGGGCTAATGTTTGCCTCCTGGTGCGATTTTTGTATGACCAGGGCTTATTGTAGTATTAAGTACAATTGGTTTATTCACAGGTGTGTTTACTTTTTGCGCACAGTAGAAATTGTAATTATCAGTGTAACCCTGGTGGTCATTGCACAATTCAATTGCTGTAATGACAATAAAAAGATTCCTGATTCCTGAGTTCACCATTTCATCCACCATTTCATTATTTCTGTGCATCATCCGGTTAGGTCTGTTTTTGTCGAACATTCGCACTAAATATTAGCGATGTCTTTACATATCTGACTGTTGCTGCTGTGCTACTATAGCACGTTATAACAACTGTTTTTCACTTGCTCGTTTTTAGCTGTTGCTTGGGATATTCCTTGCCCAAGTGTTAAATTTCTGCGTGCCTATTCTCTTTGTCAGATGAGACTGCACAGAAGCAAGCAGACGACCTGGGTTCCCAGTTTACCGAAATGTTCCTCCAGGAGCCCGAACATGTGACGCTGTTGCTCACCTTGCTTGAGGTGCTGTTTAATTCAATACAACATTTTTTGGGTTGCAGCGCCAATTTTACACATTCTCTCACTCTACGTAACTTAGGATCCTTGTGTGTTTGTTTTGGATGAAATAGGAGTTTGACTTTCATGTACGGTGGCCTGGTGTGAAGCTATTGACTGCTCTCCTGAAGAACCAGGGCACTCAAGTCCAGGGCATCATCCTCGTCAGCCCAATGGGTCAGTCTCTCATTCATATGTGTTGGATGAACATGCCAGTCTGGAAGAAATGCATTTCAATTGGAAAAATTTGTAACTGATTTTAGGAGCCCATTTTGTTTCTATTCGCAGGGGTGTCTAGGCTGATGGACCTTTTGGCAGACTCTAGAGAAGTAATCCGCAATGATGTACGTATTGCTCCTTGTGATTTAGCTGCCACTTAGATTACTGCAGTGCCTGAATATGATAATTAATTGTTTTCAGTATTAGTGAAACAATTTCCCATCCAAGACCGCAAAGATTCTTTGTTGTAACATGAGTTCAGATGAAGCATGGCTGCATTTATGCCTCTTGTTCACAGGGTTTGCTGCTGCTACAGCAGCTGACCAAAAGCAACGCTGCCATCCAGAAAATCGTGGCATTCGAGAACGCTTTTGAGCGCCTCCTCGATATCATCACCGAAGAGGGCAGCAGTGATGGAGGTATGACCTAAAACTTGCCAAGCTAGCAGCTGAGTCCAGTTTGTGTATCTCAACATGTTGAGAAACTTGCTGGTTTCTCCTCCTGTTATTCCTGAGGCCAAGAATTTGTGGGTTCCCTCAATTGTGTGCAGGTATTGTAGTGGAGGACTGCCTGCTGCTGCTGCTTAACTTGCTTAAGAACAATAGCTCCAATCAGAATTTTTTCAAGGAGGGCTCTTACATCCAAAGGATGAAACCCTGGTTTGAAGTCGGTGATGATAACTCTGGCTGGTCCGCCCAGAAGGTCACAAACCTCCACCTCATGCTACAGGTACCACACTTGACACACTTCATTTGAATTGATTGACTTAGTTAAGTTAATCACAACCAATAACAATAGTTTGCTCGGACAGTATGTTCAAACATTTTTCTCCTCATTTCAGTTGGTACGAGTCATGGTTTCTCCCGTCAATTCTCCGGGCGCTACAGCCAGCTGTCAGAAATCTATGTTCCAGTGCGGCTTGCTACATCAGCTGTGTACTATCCTCATGGCCACAGGCGTGCCTGCTGACATTCTCACTGAGGTACGGACACGGGACAATATAACTTGCTCAGTGCAGCAATAAATGTGATCACTAAAATGATGTTCATGCTCATGGCCTCATCCTTTCAGACCATCAACACTGTATCAGAAGTCATCAGGGGTTCCCAGATCAACCAGGACTATTTTGCCTCTGTCAACGCTCCCTCAAACCCACCAAGGTAACATCGTCAAGAATTTCTTTTAGAGTTGATGACCTTAATGCCTTGAATGCCACATGCTAATTTGAGCTAAGATGAATTTTTTAAGGTTGTATTTTCAACCTCAATTTTCACTTTCAAGTGGTACTGATTATTTGCATCTTTCTGTCCACGAACGTTTTTGCAGTAGTGTAAAAAATGCAATCAGCTAATTTTCTCATCATTGTTACTCTGTTGTCTGTCTGTAGACCAGCCATTGTGGTCCTCCTCATGTCCATGGTCAATGAGAGGCAACCTTTTGTCCTGCGGTGTGCAGTTCTCTACTGTTTCCAGTGTTTCCTCTTCAAGAACCAAAAAGGCCAGGGGGAAATTGTGGCTACGCTACTACCCTCCACCATTGATGGTAAGGTAATACTGCTATAAAAGCAATTTACAACTAGGAATAGTTAATAATTCAAAACAATACAAGATATTCGATGTTTGAACTGGTAACCGTCTTTTTTTATTTTTTGCAATTATTCACTCATTTTGAATTTGATGCCTGCAATGCACCCCTAAATAGCTGGGACAGGGGCATCTTAATCACTTTAATACATCACCTTTCCATTTAACAACACTCAGTGAGCATTAATTAATTGTTAAAACTTTGTCGGTGGAAGTCTTTCCCATTCTTGCTTGATGCACAGCTTCAGTTGTTCTTTAGTCTGGGATCACAGCTGTTCTATCTTGCGCTTCATAATATGCAACATTTTAAAGAGGGATGTCTACATTTTGCGTAGCCCACAGCCGCCCCACTGTCAAATTAGAAGTAAAACAGCAGAGGTCACAAAAATATTTACAAAAATCACAACACTCATGAGGCCCGATCACAGAAACAATAACGTGCCAGTAATGTCAATAACAATCCCTCCTTTGCCTGATACCTTCATCTTACAACAGTCACCTTTGTTTCCCTCCAGCCAATTCCATCTCGGCAGGCCAGCTGCTGTGTGGAGGACTCTTCTCTGCTGACTCCCTGTCCAACTGGTGCGCGGCCGTGGCTCTGGCACACGCCCTGCAAGATAACCTCACGCAGAAGGAGCAGCTGCTCAGGGTGCAGCTCGCCACCAGCTTAGGCAAACCACCCGTCTCTCTGCTGCAGCAGTGCACCAATATCCTCTCACAGGTATATCTCTAGCACAAGAGCGGTTGGCTTGGATGGAGATTTTCCTGTCTGTGGGTGTAGTCGTCGATAAATGTGTGCACTGAACAAGAGTCCTGCTAGAAAGGTACATGTAGCTGTGTATCAGTGGACAGAGGTCGGGTGGAATCTAACCTAGACTAGCTTTGCAAGTGGCTCAATTTCCTATTCAGAGAGTGTCTGGGAATGTAATTAATAATTTTTCTCCTATAAATTACACTTAACCCAGCTTTATGTGCAGAAATTTGACTCGAGTGATATCAGTCGGAAGAGATATGTGTGTTTTTGAATTGAATAGTACAGTGTTACGTTGCTGTCGCTTTGCAGGGCGATAAGATCAACCGACGGGTGAGTAACACTTGAGTGTGTGTGTGTGTGTGCGTGTGTTTGGGCAGCACCTGTCCTGGTTGTTTTGGCTTGGCATCTGTAGTAGGGCTCCTGTCGGTTCTCGTGTTGTGTTTGAGGGATCTTTGCTTCCTTGTAACTCCCCTCGCCCCCTCCTCTTCCTTGTCCTTAACCAATGGCTTCACTCATCAAGTGCCAGTCACAGCAAATAAAGCAGGGAAATTAAAGAAATTTTAAAAGAGTGTGGTGATAAGAGGGAGAGGAGAGCCATAAATGTTTGTGGAGTGAGCATGACTTACCGGCTCACTGTAGCACTACAGAATAGATTCCTTCTCTCTGTCTTCCCACTCAATGTCAGCTAGTGAATAGTTTCTTTAGGTTCCCCCAAGTATATTTTGCAATTCTTTTTAAAGGAAGAGCTCAACGTTCCCTCAGAGTTGTCTTTAAGCAGGGTCGGATCAGAAGGAGAACGAAGTTCAGCATGTGCTTGGTGTTGTATACTAACCAGTCACTGAAACAGAATTGAACGTTTGTGATCAAATTGCTGCTTGAAGTAGAAAGGACACAAATGATTGGCCCATGAACCCTCTTTTGCGTCGACAGTTTTTCTCTTCAAAGTTTGGGATGTAAATTGCACAGCATATCCAAGGCCCTCTAGAATTCGTCACAAATCATACAATATATTTTGTACATTTGTTCGCTCATCCGTGAGTTAATAGTTGTTTTCTCTCCAGATGTGGCATCATCGTAGTAGCAGCTTAACCTTTCCGTGGCTACATCGCTGAGTTCTGACAGGGTAGATCCCACCATAGCTGTCGCCTGTCTATGTGGAGGAACGACGTTTTTAATGTTGGTGGTTGTCTGTATTTATTACTTTCTTTGTCAGTCTCTAGTAATCGCCTAGAATAATTTCTACAAAACTGGTTGTCTGTTCTTGTTCTCTGAATTCCTGTGGAGTAACCGCTCAAAGTTTCATCAAACCTGTCCACCCTGTAATGCTAGCTGACATCAGTTCATCATGCTTTTTCTATTATTATCACCGAATTAGAACTCATCACAGTGTTAACCTCCTCTCAGATTCAGTAGAGGACACAGTGCTGATCAAGGTTTGGCATGCATGAGCTGAATATCATCCCTTTTGGGATTTTCTGAATGTACTGATGTCTGCTCTGATTGATTGTTAGACCTCAGTATTGAGGGCCTCGGCCCTGTGTCTGTCACTGGCACATCGTGCTTGGCCCTACTTGACTGAGGCAGAGAACAGGGTGCTTTCCTCCTTCTCCACATTTTCATGCTCTGGGATCTTGCTGGGTGATTCTGCTTCCCTTTCAGAAATTTCATCCAAAATCTGCCAGAGTGTGGATGTATGTGTGGAAGTCAAACGAAGTACCGTGAAGAGTTTGTTGTAGAATATTCACTGACATTTGTGTGTAGTTGATAACTGTACAGTAATTCCAAAACACACATACACACGCACGCACACACCCCGATCTTTGCGAGTGTTCCAGCAAAGTGAACAGATTGCTCCATTATTAATCTTTGTGGTTATTTTTTTCCTCTTGTTATCTTTTTTGCTCAAGGTCGCATTAAAGACAAAATCTGAAAAGGTGATTTCGTAAGTTTTTTTAGTTTGCCATGCTAGCTTAGGTTCTATTATCCGTCATTGCCTGGGTATCCTACCTACATTTGCCACCATCCCTTTCACTGAAGAGCTCTTTGTACTGAAGCATGTAGCTCATTAAAAGGTAATGCACCGGCTTGTTTGCAACGTTACGATGCGGGATCACATCGAGTGATTCTGTCAGTCTTAATCTTTATCACTCTCCTTCGTTTATAGGACGCTATCGATTTTCTTTGTCTGCTTTTGATCATCAGAAACTCCACTTTTCCCTCAAAGATGGCATATGAAAATGCACGAGCGTGGTCGTGACTGCTGATTTTTTTTTCTTTTTTTTTTGACTGCTGTAGCTTTTGCTGCGCTGTATGCTGGAATATTTCTGCTGCAATGTTACAGCGATATTAATTCCACAAACTGTCACTGGGAAAGGTCAGACATTCATGAAAATAAAACTGCAAACCGCAGAATGAGGAACATTTTTAGCTCAGCATAGTTTGTAACCTCTCTTGGTTGACCCAGAGGTGGTAGCACCTGATATCAGGGTCCCAATTTTTTCTTTCTATGATTGCATGCAGTAAGCGGCCTAACTTTGTTTTAGTCTTCGTAGCCACTAACAGTTTGATGTTAATGCTGTGTATCACGCTTAGCATGGATTAGTTTAAGTTATTTCATTAATTTGTTGGGGGAATGTGAAATGCATTGAAGAGGCGAGTAATGATGAGAAATGCTGCCGAGTCCCAACAAATTCAATGCTGTATTTTATGCAAGTGCATATTAAAGAACAAGTTTTTTGTCATTCCCCCTCCTCTTTTTTTCACATTAGATGTTAAAGGGGACATAGTCATAGCTGCTTAACCCCAAATCCTTGCAGGACAATCAGAACCTCAGCATCAGACGATATCCTCTGTCGCCTGTTTACACTCAGTTTGCATGGTAATGCAGCAAGATGTGAGAGTTCAAGAGCAAGATCATTTTTTGGGGGAATAAAACACAATAGGGGTCTCAAATTGATTCTGTAGAAACAGAAATAACTATAAATCTGAGCCACATGTCCCCTTTAATTTGACTACAAACACAGTAGTTATTTTCATGTCTTGTTTTACTATATTGCTGTGGTGTAGTGATTCCTGACTTGTCACTTCACACAGACATTACTAATGTTGCACTTAATCACCTTAAATGTAGAATGTTGGTAGATGAGATCTCTGGCTACAGAACTGGCTACAGTGAACAGTTTCTGTTCTCTGTGCACTCATGAATAGTGAATTAGGTCCTAAAATATTGATAGTACTCAACATTCAATATTGTAAGATGGGTTTGAGAGTGCTTTTGCAGATTCTGCAGCTATCCTCACGATTATCAAAGAGCTCTGATGGTTCCCCCTGTTTTTGTCTGTGCTCAACAGGGCAGTAAAGTACAGACGAGGGTGGGCCTCCTCATGCTGCTGTGCACGTGGATCAGTAACTGTCCCATCGCAGTCACACATTTTCTGCACAACCAGGAGAACGTTCCCTTTGTATCCTTCCACCAGGTCTGGATGTCGTAATAAAAAAACAGACAAACAAACAAACAAACAACCCCAACTTGCCTCGAATGTAAGTACAGACACAGAATGTGACTTTTCTGCTGGTGTTGCCCTTGACCTTTTGACCCCGGCAGCTGACCGCACAGATTTCAGAGAACCTGGGAGAGGATGAGAGGCTGGTACAGGGCCTGTGTGCGCTACTGCTTGGCATCTGCATATATTTCAATGACAACTCACTTGAGAACTACACCAAGTAGGTATCTTTGACTCACACTTTTAATGGCCACCTTGAAAGACCCGACTCAGTGTTATACAGTATTAATGTTGTCCGTGACTGCACAGAGATAATGAATGTAAAAATTGCTTCTAGTAGAAATTCACAACTGATGGTGCTTTGTAACGTTGCACCTCAAATGCAGTGTCTGTCTTCTCATTGGCCGTATTGGCTGTATGTGCTTTCCCAAATGTTCGATTGTTTAGAGAGAAATTAAAGCAGCTGGTTGAGAAGCGTATTGGAAAGGAGAACTTTGTGGAAAAGCTGGGTTTCATCACCAAGCATGAACTCTACTCACGTGCAGCCCAGAAGCCTCAGCCCATCTTCCCATCACCGGAGCAGATGCTTTTCGATCACGAGTTCACCAGGCTGGTCAAAGAATTGGAAGGTCTGTCGTCTGCGTCGGCAAGGTTTTATTACAAAATGAGTAAGGTCACATGACCTAGGTTGTTGTGAAAAATGTGTTCTTGTGCACAGGCGTGATAACGAAATCCGTTCACAAGTCCAGTGAAGAGGAGAAAAAGGAGGAGGAGGTGAAGAAGACACTGGAACAACACGACAACATCGTAACTCAATACAAAGAGTTAATCCGAGAGCAGGTAGATGGGCCTCACACATTTGCACGCATAGAATAGTCAGCATCGCATGTATTTTGACTTTGTTGTATTTGATTAACCAGGATGCTCAGATCAAGGAGGTGAAAGAGCAGGTCGCATCCCTTACGGCTCAGAATGAACAAATGCAGTCGACAATCACGCAGCAGATGGCTCAGATCCAGCAGCACAAAGACCAATACAACATCCTCAAGCTCAAACTAGGTGGGTGAGTGTGTCTCCCAGTGAGCAGACAAGCAGAATTCCTGTCAATTCTCTCTTTTTCCACTCAGAGCAGTAATATTTCAATTCTAGTCTTGCAGAATGATATGAATAATTTTTCATATGCCGACGTAGGTAAAGATAACCAGAGTCAGGCTAACAGCACGGGGGAGGGCTCCCACTTTAATGGGATGCAGTCGGAGGAGCTCGCCCAGCTTCGAGAGGAATTGGAAGAGCTCCGCAAGCAGCGTGATCTCCTTCAGACACAGTTGGGCGACAAAGACACACTCATCAACTCCCTGGTGAGCATCAGTGTGTGAAGCTGCAAAGGAGATGTTACTTTCTCACAGATGCGGGAGAGCAATGTAATTAGGGATGTCTGATATTGGCTTTTTTGCCGATATCCGATATGCCGATATTGTCCAACTCTCAATTTCCGATACCGATATCAGCCGATACCGATATATACCGCCTTGCATAACTGATGCTTTACAGTCATTGCAAATCGCAAGTTTAACTTCCATAGGAGACACTTGAAAATAATTCCAAACCACAGACAAAACGTTGGAACCGAGCGAGCAAGTTTGTTACTGCAGCCATCCACGCTTGTTTATACGCTTCAAGACGCAGCTTGATGAGGTCATCATCTGTGCGCCAGTAAACGCTTCAGGAGCGCATAGGCACTATTTCGGTGCAACGCAAGCATTATTTTATCGGTATTAAAGCAAAAAAAACTGATACCGATATTACATTTTTATGCTAATATCGCGCCGATAATATCGGTGGGCTGATACTATCGGACATCTCTAAATGTAATATATTCATGTGTTGGATTTTGTTTTCTTATGAATTTTCTTATTGTTTACGCTGTTTTTTTAGGTATCATCTCATAAGAGGGAAGTTTCTTCTCCTTCTTTGACCCATTCTTCCCCCCCGCCCCCAGCAGCAGTTAGCTGCCATCAGATAGCTGCCACTGTACTTTATAGTTGAAGGTTTTATGATTATTATGATGTAAGAGCAGTTGCTGGCACAAGAAATTCCTTAGAGATTAACATGTAACCTCTCTGTTATCTTATGTTTGTGTATCAGCTGTGGGTTAAAATTCACAGCGATGACGCCAACTGCAAACATAGACACAAAAAAGAAATCCCATTTACACACCAAAGCAAAATCAAACCGTGTTCAAAATGCGGTCAAGGAGAAATGAAATGATGATTGCATTGCATATAATTTTTTGATGTCCACGTGTGTTAACTGCAGAGGTCAGAGGCAGCGCAGGCAGCAGAGGAAAAAGCAGGAGGCTCAGACAGTGCAGAACTACATAAGGTGGGACAATACACACTTTACATACACTGTCTTATCTTAAAAGCCTTCAAACACCCAAAGGCTGTCAAACAGCGCATGTAGTACATTGTTTTTACATTCAGATCCTCAATTTTTGTCGTTTTGGCATAAATCTGTATGTTTCTTTCAGGAACTTGAGGCTCTAAGGAGTCAAACGGAATCCCAGTTGGCAGATATCAAACAGTTGAAGACGGAGAGACAAGAGCTGCTCAGTCGAGATGAAGCCATGGTGCTTATCATGTATTCTGCAGAGGAGACAGTCTGAGTGAAAGCGCCTTTTTTTGTAACACAGGGTGTTCTTGCTCTTGCCAGATCTCGAACGCCACTCCCAACAGCGACAGCTCAGCAGACGCGGCAAAGATTGCGGATCTAGAGAGCAGGTTGGCGGCACAGACATCAGAGGTGGAAAGGCTTAAGGTCTGTCTTGTTTGATTTTGCTCATGTATCATGAACGTGGCAGAGTTTTTTAAGTCAGTTCCTGAAGAATTAATTCTCTCCAAAATGACGGTTTGAAAATTCTCATCTCTCCTGCCTAGTTTCTGCACCATTTAGACCTTGTTTTTCTGTGTTCCCCCTCTCCTGATCGTCTCCTTCTCCACCCCAGCAGCAGGGGAAGGGCCGGGAAGAGCTAGAGCAGCAGTTGGCTTCAGCCAATAGCACAGTGGCCATCCTGCAGTCGGAGAAGTCAAGACTACAAACAGAGGTGCAAGAGTCCAAGAAGGAACAGGACGACCTGCTGATGCTGCTTGCAGACCAGGACCAGAAGATCCACAGCCTCAAACAGAAGCTCAAAGATCTTGGAGAGCCGGTAATTAACTTGTCACCCGTAATTCAAAGTTTTGATATCAACATTCCCTTAAGATGGATCTGATCTGACTCATTGCATTGATCTGAGCTGTCTTTATCTGGTTCAAGGTGGAAGATGAGGATGACCTGGACACCAGGGACCCCACAGATGACGATGATGAAGAGTACGAGGAAGATGAGGACTAGTTGAGGGCAATGCCGAAAAGGCCGTGATACGGACAGTCTTGGCTTCGTCTTAGACGCAAAGAGAGAGTGAAGGACGAATAACTGGAGCAGTTTTGCTTTCTGATGTTTTTCCTCTCTCCTCCTCCTGCATCATATCCCTTTAAGTTTTTTTGAGGGAATATTTCCAGGGATTCATTCATCAACAACCTGATGGAACAGCTGACAGTGCGTTCATCTCTTTGGGCAGCCTGCGATGGATATTTACCATTTTGTGTTTATTGTAAATTCCCTGGTGTCGCATAGTTTTGTGTTCCACAAATTGTTAAATTTTAACTTCTGTGTTAAATTCTCACATGACAGAGTCAGAGGTGGTCTAAGTGTAGCGAAGAAATCGAATGATCAGATGTGATATTATTCCCATATTACCATAATCAAGCCTGTCACCCTCCTGAAGCGAAGCTCAGTGCTGTCTTAAACACAGACAAACATATACAAGCAAAATGTCACTGTGCTGCCACAAACCAGTGTTCCGACCAGTGTGTGAATGTGTCACCATGATTCAAGACCAGTGGCTCATTTCACCCTAAATGCCACCACATACTGCTCTAAAACATGCTGCAAAACGCTGACAAAAGACGTCAACAAGAAGAATATTTTTGCAACTTTTTGTCCAGTACAGGCATTCAGCTTCTGTATGATAATGTGTAAGTTATCAATTTATGAACCACATTGGGAAAAAATAAAGAATCTGTATGCTTGGTGGTATACTTGTAGATAAATTAAATTTTACTAAATTCACATGGTGACCTTTGCATTCACATTCTTTTTACTGCTTCACCAAACCCAGTGACCTTATCATTCTGATGTTTGTTCACCAAACAATTCACCCAGGACAATGCCCAGCTGAGAAAGTAATTCACAATGGTAATGATATAATATCTGGGTGCTTTGATTTATTCATGTAAAAATTCACTCCCAGCTATTCCCAGGAAGATGTGATGCCTCAGAGCCCTTTCAGTTTTTATGACATATCGGTTGCTCATTGAAACTGGCGTACATCTAAGACAAATTACCTGTTACATTTTTCACTAATGTTCCTTTTCAGCACCCTGCCAGCATCAAGGAATGAGGTGGATCACACCTGGTGCTGCTGAAACGCTTAGAGCTATAGGAGGCCTCGGGAAAATGTTCTGTTCCCGCCTTCCTCCAACACACGTCAAGCCTTTTTTATCACTATGGCAACACAGTCTCACAAACACATACCTCTCTCACATTTTTACAACACACAAAGTTGTTTCTTACAGACGAGTCCATTGTTGAATCACGGGTGAGGACCGTGAATACACAGCGCTGTAGGGACCGTGGATCGACACTAGGGGGCATCAAGACGAACAAGGTCGGCTACCTCGGTGGACATCCAAATAGAATAAACTCGAACGTATTACTGCAGGGAGACCAATATAGATGCGACGTTACGTCATTCGACTTCTCAGCTGCTGCTGAAAACATCTTCTCTGATAAGCCGTCGTCATTATGACCTCGTCCCCCTGAGGATTGCACAGACTTGTCGGAGTCCTTCTGCAAACCACGACCAGAACTAAACAAACCATGTCCATCGTTAAGGCTTGTAGGTGAAAGGTGAACGCGATGTTAAGTCAATACATCAAAAGTCTGTGAAAGGTGATGCACCGCAGCAAATGTTTGACTTCCTTGCACTGAAGTTATAATTCCTGTACACCTCCCCACAAATACTGTATATTCTCCATTAACGTAAAAAAAAAAAAAGAATGTGGGGGGAGCAACGGGGCTCCTTCTGTTTACTACCTTGATATACAGTACATCTGTGCAGTACAAAAGGCATAAAAGAGGACAAAGCACAGAGAAATTAGAGCAGGCTGAGGCAAACACACAGAATCTACAACCTTGAGGGACTGCTTATACATGGAGTTATCTGTATACATGAACGTTTCACAATTTAAAATGAAAACCAACTCTCCCCGTATATATCAAACATTTGGAATATGTTATGTCAAAGTTAACTGTAGTGGAGGACTAATTGGCTTTGGTGGAGGCGTGAGGTAAACAAAAATAATGAAATAATATAACAACAACAGTACAAATTATGTTGATGATGATGACAATACTAATAATTCTAGATGATGACAACAACAATCATATAAATGCTCATATTAATACTAGAAACAACAACAATACTGCTGCTACTACTACTACTATTACCACTAGTGCAAATAATGATAATGATAATGATGATGATGAGGATGATGATGGTAAGAATGATAATGATAGTGATGACAATAATAATGATGATACTACTACTACTACTACTACTACTACTACCACTACTACTACTAATAATAATAATAGTATTATCAATAATGATGCACAATGATAAAAATGAACACTATCCTGCAATTATTATCGTTATTATTATTATTATTAGTAGTAGTATTAGTATTATTATTAGTATTAGTATTGTCGTCATCATTATTATTATCATTGCTATTGCCAATATAATTACTATCATTTTTATCATTTTATTTTTATTATTGTTGTCACCTGACCTGTGTCTATTAATAGTGGGCGTCCCCTCACAGCGCCCTCTCGCGGGTGGTTGAGGACGTGCCCGGCCCCTCCCTTTCTTCCTCCTCCCCCCTTCCTCGGTGCATCCTATGATCCCATCTCCTCCAGTCTCCTTCTCTCCCTCTCCAGCCTGTGTTTGGCCGCTGTTCCGGTGGCTGTCCGGTCGGGTGCACGCGTACACACACACACACACACACACTTCCATATACATACACACACACACTTCTATACACACTCACTCTCACACCGTCTCGGGTCCTGGGTGGATGTTTGGGTGCCGTCGTTGCCGCCATGCAGCATCCAGCAGTTTTCTAACTCGGCTCCCCTTCCCCCGGTGAAACTGTTGCCACCTGCAGACTCATCCTCCTACGCATGACCGTCTCAAAGGTAAGCGCGCACACAGACACACAAACGTACAAACATACAACACACACACACGCACAAACACAAACAAACGCGGAACCAACTCCCTCGTTCCTCGGCGCGCGTGTGCGTAAGTTGGTAGTTAGCGTGGGTCAGGTGAATGTGGGTTTGTACACACGCAGCGTGGTAGTGGGGCTGCCATGCGGCTGACACACGCACACGCACACACACACACACACACACACACTTAAGTGACAAGCGCCCAGACACATGCGGCTATGACGTGGAGGACGCGCCTGACTGAAAAGGTATTAGCTCAAAACACAGGTTAGCAACCAGGCGCTATCAAAGTTTTGAGATGTTTGTACTGTAATGCATCACTTTTCGGAGCGTGGTTGCGTGTTCCACTTGTTTTATTGATATCAGTGTGATATTATTGATCTTTCAGTTCATTCTATTCTTTTACTGACAAGCCAGTGTTTTGAATGGAGCCTGTGGGAAGTGGTGTGACTGTGAGAGAGTGCATGTAGCATTTTCTTGAATTCAGTATTTTCTTACCATGTTGTGGATGGATGGATAAACAAACCTGAAATTGTCGTGCAGAATTTGCCCTCAGCCAGTGTGGAGATCCCAGCTGAGATGGTGTGTACGCTGATGTTTGTCCAGTATTTGACTCACTCTGTGCCAGGACTCCTGTTTCCCGGCTGCTTGTGTGAAATTACAGAGGTGAAAGTAGTCATTAACTGAATGCCATCCCAAGGCACCACTACTCTCGTGTTTGCTCGTAGCAGATTCTAAAGTGTGTGTGACAAGTATTATTTATCCCGGCGGGTGGCTGCTGTGTCTGTCAGGCCACTAGCTCACCAGATGGTTTAGCCTCTATTGTGTGTCCTTACTTTTGTCTGGGCCGACATAAATGAAATTAAGACAAAAGAGAAGCGGGCTGAGAGCTTGGTGTGAAATGACCCGGGTCTAATTCTGCCTTCATGTGGGGAGGTTGGAGGAGGAACCAGGAGAGCTGGTGGCATGTTGATTACACACACGCGCACACGCACACACACACAGACACGCACATGCAAAACTCCCAACTAGGCAGAGGATGCAAACCTAAAGTGAGTGACACGTGCTTGATGCCACTCGCAGAAACGCCACCCCAGTGTTTTGTTCTGAGCCTCGGTTGGCAGTTTGGGTTCTGCGTGTTGTTTGGGTTTGCTGGAAAACCCTCATGGATCACCGATGTCAGGCAAACATGTCAGTCCCACACACCTTCAGGCTTTGACTGGGGCTGAAAAACATCCCCAATCACCATCGCGAACACCAGTTGGTGTTTAACAACGCAACTCGGCCGTTGGTCGCCTCGAAGTGGACTTCCAGGTGTGTGAAGCTGCCGTGCGCCCAACCTGACTCTTACTGAGGGGCAGGAAAACTCACATTTTGACAGACAGGCTGTGTCAGCACAAGGGGCCAAAACGTTAAACAGAAACACAAAAAAAGCATTAATGTTATTTAACTTTTAATGGGAAGTTTTGTTGTTTGAAATGAATTTTTTGTTGTTCACCTATCTTTACCTCTGCATCAAAGTCTGGTGTTAGTTTTGCTGTTGTAGTTTTTGTTGTTCGTGTTGAATTTAGTCAAAATTATGAATTCTGTGCCAGTCTTTGGTGGGCCGGGTCCAAAAGACCATCGGGCCTGATGGGGCCCACGGGCCGTAGTTTGCCCGCCCCTGCTGTTCTGCTGTTAACCCTCTCCACACTGCCTTGCCAACCCATAATACTCTAACCTGGCATTTTATCTCGCCGACTGCTCGCACATAGCTGACATTCCCGTCATATCCGCTGCCTACGTGACGATTTTGTCACCGCAGCCATTCAACCCGGGGATCAGAATTTTAGCAATGTCCTTTTGTTGCTTTTGCAGCAACCTGCAGCAGGCCAGGCCGCCTCATACCCGCAGCGGCACCAAAGTCCCGGCTGGACTGAAGGTGCGCTGTTAAGCAAATACGCCCTTGACCCTCTAAACCTGACTGACAGATAATCTCCTCAGGCAGAGCGGCGCTGTTGGTGCTGTTGCGCAACAACAAGCAGCGTTCTTGACACACTCCCAGGCGTCGCCTCGACAGCACCCGGGTGATGTTTTTGAACAGATCCTGCGGGGCTCTGATGTATCGTGATGTGGTTGACTGGTCATTTCACAGCCAGACCGTGACACCGCTCCAGTGTTTATCGAGAGAGAGGCGGTGCAACGCTCACCTGGCGATCTCCTCCATCGGGGGTGGGGCGGATCAGATGATGGGGAACGCAATGTGATTCACGTCGGGCGAGTTTGGGCTGCGGCTGACGTGCGAAACCGCTCCGGCGTCGGCACGTATGAGAGGGCAGGGGAGGTGCGTTTGTCCTGACAAACAAACAAAAACCAAACAGAAAATAATCCGACCTTTGTCTCGGGCGGAGAACTTATCAATGGTGCAGAGGGACAATCCGGCCTGTGTTGGTGCCCTCAGCGTTGCCGTCTCTCGCTCCCCCACACCACCCAGCTTCCCTCCCTTCATCCTCCTTTCCCCTCCGCCCTCCGCCGCATTTGCTGTGTAGGCTTTGTGGCACGTCGGGAGCCACATTATCCGTCCACACCGAGGTGAGGAAACCAATTAAAGCTGGCACAGTATTATGTAACCTGCTTTGGTGTGTACGTGCGCGCGCAACCTGTCCTATAACCTGTTTTTAGTGTGTGTGTCTGTGTGGGTTACGTGTGCGTTTGTTCTAGGATGCTGGATTATGTCATGGATGTAGACTTGAGTCATAAAAGCCAGAGCCTGCAGGTGAGGGAGCTCATATGTCCTGTGTTGGTGCTGCTGATCTCAGACTTGGCCGGCGGGCATAGAGAAGGTGTCTAAGGGAGACAGCTCTGAGAAGGTTCACTGCTCAGACATCACCCTTTTGCTGAACCCTGCTGCCCCGACCACCATCATGTTCTGGTTTGGAGAGCTAGAGGTCACAAAACCTCACTAAAATGGAGCAGAATCTCTGTTGAGATGAAGTGATTGATGTTTGGGTGGATACAAGTAGATACACGCATACACACATACATACCGTCAGTACACACATGCTGTAGACAGATATACTCCACATGCATACACACACACCCATACACACATAAACCAGGAGTGTCTTCTCACAAGTGTCTGGCTCAGCTGGATATTTTCAGATCCAACATGAAGCTCCAGCCGCTGTTTACTCGCAGCTCTCAAAGAATTTCAAACCATCCTGACAGACAGCAGACACGTTTCGCTTTTACGAACAGGTCTAAAAACGGTGACAGGAAGTGAGGACGTCTTACAGATATTTCAACTTGACCCGTTTATTTGGGCCTGGCCTCGTTCCAATGGTTTGTTTATGAGTTGCTGTACATACAGTAGGAACAACCATGCGGTCTCGTTCACGCCAGGATGGATTTGATTGGCCGTTTGAACATCACAATGCCCTCATAGTGGTCATGGACCATTAGAATCCAACTGCTGCAATGTCAGCCAGATGGCGTTTGATGTTGAGGGACCTAGAAATGTAAGTCAGGAGTGTGTGTAGCAGGCAGAGTTTGTCACATCAGACATAATTGGGATTAGAGTCAGTCGTTCACTGCAACTTGGAATGAGTGTGTGGCACACGGAGACGTCTGGAGACTTTGGTGGATGAGGAGCTGAGACAACAGCGACTCATCCATGAGCGAGGCAAACACCTCAACTCGAGGTGTGAGATCAGCTGTGAAGCTTTCAGAGAACCGCAGGGATCTCAGCAACAATAATAAGGCAATGGAGACCAGGTCCAGATGTTTGTGAGTGGTGTTGAAATGAAGTGGAATCGCCTTGGGTATAATTGGTGCCAATATTTTCTCTTTTTTTCTCCCCAAAACTGATTTCAGTCACAGATGGGCGCTTCTTAGAAAAATCCATGCGTGGAATTCTGGTTGATTTCCTTCATGTCTGTTTTTGGACAGCGGGGGAGGCTGAGCAGGGATTAACCTGAAAATGATGACTAACACTTTGAGCTGCACGACCCCTTCTCACCTCCCCTCTCATGAAGTATTGAGGTGTTTGGCACGGATCCAGCTTAACGAATACATATTTCCCGCAGTGAAATCACAAAGCGGCATTGCGGCGCGATGATTTTGAAAGAGGCGGAGCCTCTTACTCATTCTAACTCCCCAGCAGCTCGGCAAAGATTTACGGCGACACGCGCCGGCTGGGGACCAAATCAAACAATATTTAAGCGCTCCGGCTTTAGCAACAAACAGAGTGTGATGCGAGGTGTGCGGCACGATCACCCAGCTTGCTCAGACAAAAGGTCGGAGATCCTCGAATGCCTTTATGTATGCAAAGGGTGTTGTCCTGAAGGCGGCGGCCCTCTGTCTGCATTACTGTCACAGACACACACACACTTAATGACTGGAAGCTTGCCGTAGCAAACTTCAGTGTGGGAGGTTCATTTGCGCAACAGGCCACCGATGCTCTTCACTTTCATGTCACTGCGGCCCTGACCAGTCAACATGGAGGTCGCCTCGCACGTTTCTGACATGACAGCTGTCCCTACGAGGGATTATCTGCTCCTGGTCCCACGTGGGAGCGACATGAAGAGGATTATTGCAAAAAAAAAGAAAAAGGAATAGAGTAGTGACCGCAGCGGCAGTGTAGATGTTTCGTCCGGTGTGAGGGCAGGACAGAGGGCGGGACAGAGGATGGGACAGAGGGGTGTGTCGGAACTTCCCAAACTATCTATCTGTTGCAGCTTTCCTTTTTTTTCTTTCTTTCTTTCGTTCTCTCTCCTTTCAATAAGCATGAAGAGGTTATGAAGTTTTATTGGGGATTCGCAGATTTTAAACATCAGTCCATCA
>OMPJ01040580.1:63769-75195 GCA_900312935.1 Carapus acus
CGGCCGACTGGAAATATTGTCGCGTGCACCCCGCCTCCCCCCTCCCCCCCGTCGACAACTCGCGGGTGTGCCGTGGAAATCTTTACAATGTGCTGTGGCAGAAAAAAGGTTGGGAAACACTGAATTAAACAACAGAGAAATTAGCATCTCAAAATCAAGCAAGTAAAAAATGCGATCCACCAAGTTGGAGGGAAACTACACAAGAGGAGGTCAACTTTTCATCTCCATGGATCAAGAAAAGACGCTGATCGACTGGTTTTCATTCAGTTTCTGGATCTCTGACCTCAGATATCACACGGACAGTCAGACACTTACACACACACTCGCACATTCCACCACCGATCAGCACAGGAACGCTCTTGCAACAGTATCAAATATTTTGGCTAACCCGTCCTTACACGAGCCGGCAGGAGTGTTTCCAACACCTTGCAGCGCGGTGCACCGGTGTGTAAGGTTACCGCCGAGTTGAAGCAAGGCCTCTGACGCCGAGCCAACACAAACACCACATTATCAGCCTCGCTCAGACGCGATTTATGGTCGATGTCACTGGGGATCGCACAGGTGGATCTTGTGAGATCCCCCCCCCCCAAATAGCAAAAGTAGACCTTAAGTCGTCTGGCTCGAGCGTTGATGGTAGTTTCATCTGTTCATCCTCACATATTTCCTCTTTTACACAATATGATGCGTGGCAGCTTCACTTCACGACGCTGTGTGTGTCCGAGGCGGTGTGTGTGTGAGATAATGGCTCTGATGCGATTAACAGTATCATTACCCGGCCCGCTGAGGAGCTGTCGTGTTGCAGCGGTACGTTTGTTGTGCTGTGGAGTGTGTCTCTGTGTGTGTGTGTGTGTGTTGTCAGTGGTGAAGCTGCTGAGCCCGAGTAAAGGCAAACTAATCCCCACAAGACCCAGAAAGTGAAACTCACCTTGACGACAGTCACCGCGATTAGCAGCTGAAGCTCGCCGCCGTCGCCGCGTTACTGTAGCTGCTCCGCGAGGATCCCAGCCAGCGCTGAATAATGGATCAGCTGCCATCTTATCAGAGAATATGTCTCACCACTGCACGTTCTCGCTCGTGCTCCAACCTCCCGGTGAAGTATTTCAGACACCAAACTGCTTTTTTTTAATCTCCATTTTCTGTATTTGATGTGAGACGAGACGACATCGAAATAAATCGCAATCTGTTTCTCCGAGAGCAGAAATAGTTCTTCATGTTGTCTGAGGAGGTTATGTTTTGGCATTGGGAACTCCTTTGAATAACACGTGATAGGAGGGCGAGGTACCGACACGTTACGTTTGGTGTAGATCGTCGGACTTTTTGAAGGTTCTCCTCTGAAGTTTGGTAGTAAAAAAGCTGTAAACGTAATGACATTTATGGATTCAGCCATGACTCTTTCTCTCTCTCTCTCTCTGTGACATGATGGAAATATGCTCTCCCGCTAACACGACCTCTCGCACCATCTCCTCTCCGAAACCTTATCAACTCCATGTTGTAACTCGATCGACGAATCGATTCAGACTCGTCAGATGTTTGCTGCTGATGTTTGGCGGTTGTCAGTGTCAGATGACTGGACCTCAGATGCATTCCAGACTGATTGAAACCTGCAAGTCGGGGTTTCTTCCAACAGCCTCGGCGTGATTATTGGCTGTGCAAACCTGCCTCGGCTGCCAAAAGGTGATGTCAGCAGTAGGTAGGTAAGGCTGTGATATCACCGCGAGAGAATGGCTGTGAGGCCCCCAGTGGATGAGGACTTTTGCATCAATAGGGCGCCAAAGAGCGGCGGTGATATGATCTACGATTTCTGGTGATGAAACGTGACCCGTCGTGTAAAAGTAATCCAGCGGTGATGCCTTGTCCAGTGCCCGTGTATCGCTCCTCTGCATCCAAATATGTGTGAAACACACCGATGCGAGCCAGCGTAAGCGTCGGATCCACCGGGGCAATAATCTGCCTCTGACGCCGTTTGATGGAGTAGCTGATGGCAACAGACTTTCAATGTGTGTTTGCGTGTGTGTGTGTTTGTGTGTGTTTGTTCGTTCTGTCAGGTTTAGGCGAGTGTAGGCAGAGACCTGTTACCTCAGCGTTCCACCTCACAGCTCAGCCTGTTCAGACACATGAGCAGATTGTGATGCGATTCATCATTTTTGTGTCATAACGTCTGTTTATCACGGTGAGTCAACATGCTGAGTTTTTTTATCCCAGGCGGGCAGTTGAGCCCGTCGCTTGATTTTTTTCATTTGTTGTTTTGTGCGGTTACTGCGGCCAAATGTCCTCAACTCTGAAATATTCAAATACATAGAGTAGAACAGACCTGGGCAAACTACGGCCCGTGGGCCACATCCGGCCCTTTGTATGTCCCTGTCAGGCCCACGTGAGGTCAATCATAAACAACATGAATGAAACAAACTTTCTGATTATCAGTACTAGCTATTCAAAATATTTAATTTAGAGCATTTTACAATGGAAGAAAGTTGGTGGCCCTCTGACACAATTCAGGTTTCTCATGGGGCCCCTGGTAAAAATTAATTGCCCATCCCTGGAGTAAAATCAATAAAATCTTAACAAACAGTACCCACAACTGTGCAAAAGCAAGGAGCTCCTCCTTGTTTACTTTATTTGCAAAGGTAAATAAGGAGAAGCATTCATGTCAATGTTGATTGGTGCCCCTCCACTGCTACTTTTAACATTTTGCTGCAGCTGGTGAAACAGCTGGATTTAGGTTTAGATTTGATTTACAGATCGTGATGAGGGAGACCTTCCCGAATTCCGTCTGGGTTATTTGCTGTGGGGGGGCGCTTGATGTGGGCTGAAGCTGGTTTCTGTGTACACCGAGCTCGCCTCAGTTTCAGGTGCCACAGCGATCTCGGCCTGCACCTGCTCTCGCTGCGCCACGCACTCGAGCGCCGCCGCCGTATTTGCTCAGTGAGCTTATTTTAAAAGTGGACCGTGACATCACCAGCATTGTCTCGGAGGCATTCAGCGCTCGGGGGGCCCGAATCTCGCCGCAGCTGTTTAAGCACCAAAAAGCCACCGTAGGAACACCCAAACCAGGTGTTTTCCAGTCAAAACAGTAGCACGGCGGTTATCAGCGGCGAACAAAGCGAGGAAGAGGAGGTCACCGGGCCCCTTTGGTGTCAAAAAGGCCTTCTCCTCGGCGAAGGAGCCGCCTGTTAGTCTGATTATAGAGCCAGCCGAGGTGGAAACGGCTCCCAACTGCCCTGTCCTTATCGATAATTACCTCCAGACACACACACACTTGAAGTTTGGAAGCCGAATCCGAGGAAAAGGCCAGAGTGTGTGTCCGCCCAATCGTGGCTGCGGCTGTGGGCGACTCCTCCAGTGCCAGCGGGTGTCTGCCCACGTTACGATAAGCAGAGGAGATGGACGGGGGACATTGACCCATGGCTCTGTTGTCAGAGCCTGATATCTCTCTGGCAGATTACACTGCTCGCAAGTGTGCGTGTTTGTGTGTGTGCGCGCACACAGCCCTTATAGACACAGGTAATCACTGTTTAGGTTTTCTACCTTTCCAATTGTCAAATCATTTCCTCCATCAATCTCAAGCCACTGTGGCGGAATTTAAAAGTACAAAAACCTAATCACACCTGGTCAGCGTCATGATAACATTGCGTGTGTGTGTGTGTGTGTGTGTGTGTGTGTGTGTGTATTTAAAATGCACACGCTGATTAGCCAAGAGCCAAAAGACTTTGTCAATCAAATTTGACGATCTTTGTTGAGCTGCATTGTCTCCATTGCGTATCTCCCTCTCGTTATCTGGATAGACTGTGTGTGTGTTTGTGTGTGTGTGTGTCTGCATGCACACGCCCTTTGGACTTTTTTGGTTTGTGATTGATTTATCAGAAGTGTGTACGTGTGCAGCCGATACACACACTGTTGCTCAGAAGGTGGCCCCAACAGGTGAGTGACAGCCCTATGCTGAACATCAGCTGATGTCCTAAATGACATTTGTCCTCCGTGGCACCCTTAATAGAAAAGACAACACAAAACCGATGTTTCCCCTCTAAAAAAAAAAGGCCTTTCTGTCTTTGGCATTTTTCTCAATTTTGTAAGACAGAGTAAGAAGCCCTGACTGAGCAGATAGTGTGGAGGAGTGACGAGCAGGAGAGGGAGAGAGAGAGAGACAGAGAGGAGAAGAGGGAGGGGCTGTGATTACCTGCTCTCTTTCTGTCTCTCTCCCTCTTTCTCTCTCGCTCTCTTTCTCTCTCTGTCTCTCTCTCTTTCTCCCTGCCTGCCCTCCCTCGGAGACACCACCCTTTCAGGGAGTGTACACATGCTCTCTTTCCCTTGCTTGTTCACACATGCGCTCACCTTCGTGCAGCTCACACACACATACACACAAACACTTACTCACCAACAGACACACACACGCACACACTGTCTCTGCCGGGCTGGATTGTGGACATCAAAGACGCCGTGGAGGTTAGGTGGACGCTGGCGGACGCTGGTGCTTCATGCACGCTCACCCGGCTGCCGTGTCATTTCTTACCTATACGCGAGTGTGTGTGAGGCTTGTGTGAGAGTGCATGTCCACTCGTGTGTGTGTGTGTCGGTGCGTGTGTTTGAGAGAGAGCAAAGGTGTGATCTTTGGCTGGCCTCTCAGACACGGAGACGTTACTTTTCCTCGGTGAAAGACTGCAGCTCTGCTGTCAGCCGTCAGCAGTGACGACTCTCTGGACAGGGTGAGTGCTGCTACGATCACACACACGCTCACACACACACTCGCACACACTCACACACACACACACACACATACACATACACATGCCCTCCCTCCCTCTCTTCGCCTCTGTCTCTCTCCCATGTCTCTCCATCTTGACCTCACACATGATGCCACGCTCCCTCAGATCTGTCTCCGCAGTCTCATCTTTCACTCTTCAGCTGTGGACACATCCCTCCACAGGTGTGTATATGTGTGACTCCACTTTTCACCTGGGGGCTTCAGCATCAGGAGGCGTGTGTGGAGGTGTGCGTGGAACAGGCTTCGACAAGATGAAGCAGCCGCGCTGTCGTCTCTCGCCACCTCTGTCCTGCTCTATGGAAATGACATCATAGCGGCGGAGTGTGAAGTCACAGATGTGAATTCCTGGTGGTGTCTACCACTTCCAAACATTGGGGAAGGGTCGGTCTGAGAGTCCATTCGGAGCCTGCTCCAGATTTGTGCACCACACTGAGTCAGACTTGTTCTTTTTGCCCCTGTCCGTCGCTGTGCGGCATTTTCTGGACGTGATGGGATGGCGCCTCGCTTGAAAATCCTAAAAATCAACCATATAGGATCACTGAGGTCTGGTACATGAGGAGGCGAGCGGGTGTTGACAGTTGGCAGTCCAGGTGGCTCGTAGGAGAAGCCATAGGATGTCTTGAGAAAGATTTGTGAGGCTTCATTCCTTTTATCACTGTTGTGCCGTGTGTTAATCATTAATCCCACATTTCATTAGCATTGAATTCACTTTGCTGTAATACAGGATGTTGCTCCTTGTTTGTGTGCGCGTGTGTGTTTGTGTGCGCGTGCGCGCGTGCGTGTGTGTGTGTCATGTTTTTAATAGCCCTCTCTTTAAAATGCGTATGAGTGACTCCAGAGCATGTATCCATATTACTCCAAGTAGTCAGCCAGAGTTCTGAGGCGCTCACACACACTTACACACACTTTCTGGTGAGACGTACCCTCTCTTGTGCCGTCACACTTTCACCACAGCTCTCTGTGAGGGAGGATGGGGGGGGGACGCTATTGGATTACCTGCTATACTATTACAAGAATGGCAGGTAATCGACACAGGTGACAGAAGGTTGCGAGCTGTCATCTGTATGATATCAGACCCTCTCAACCAAAGGAGGGGTTTCTGTCGCTGTCACACACACACACACACAAGCTCGCGCGCGCACACACGCACTACCAAATGTAAGAAGGGATTAAACTGCAAAAACTATGAGGTCCAGTTTTCTGATTCAACGACAATTCACCTTCTTGAGTAGCATGACTGAGAACCCTACACACACACACGCACGCATGCATGCACACACACACACACACACACCACAGATAGACAGCACATGTGTGAGTGGAGAGAGATGAGACATTGGCACCTGTAGGTTTCTACTCTTGGATTTCACTTTTGGTGTTTATCAAACAGCTTCCCTGTGTCATATGGTTGGAGTGAGACTTGGATTTATTTTGTTTTGAATTGTGCAATGGTGAAGGAAATATGACACGCTTTGAGAGTATGATATGAGGCGTGTGATTTGAAGTGAGAGAAATCCTCCCCATCTCTGATACTCTACTGCACATGAAGAACAGAAGTTAAACAGTCTTGGAACCATCAGTTCTTTTCCTATTTACATTCATTGTCTGTTTCGTTTTAGACTTCTAGACAACCACAGACAGCCATGTTGTCAGTGTCCACAGATTGTTTTTACAACTTCTTGAGTACATATCGAATGTAACTCATTAGCCCATTCAGTATCCAAAGATACTTCTCAAAGTCTTATCAAAGTCAGAAATGTTTGTATCCTAGAAACGGTGTGTGTGTGTTTGGGGTGCCTTAGTTTGTTATGACAGGGGGGGAGCAGCAGTTGGTGTTTGACAGTGGACGGTGGGAGTGTAACGATAAGCGGACCAACAGTGTGAAATGATTCAGACTTTACACTTATATATTGTATATTGTATATTTGTATTTTGAGCTTTGCTTTTGCCTGCGACTTGTGACACCGCAGCAAAAATAGCATCTCTTCCTCGATCAAACAGCGAATATCAATGGCACTCCTGTAGCTGGATAACAGCAGAGGTGCAGGGTGGCTTTTTGATCGGCAGGGAGCCGAGGACGGTAAAAATAGCCCCAGCACAGTGTTTTCGTCATCGGACGTGCGTGGGGCAGACAGGCTGCTGGGAGCCTGCCGCAGCATCCAGCTGAAAACAGCCGCTACTGCCCACAGTCGGACCGATTCCGAGCTCATAGCCCCGTCCCTCCCCATTAGCCATGTCGGGTTACACAACAGCAGCTGGATGTCGATGTTAGCCAGCAGCTTTAACACCCAAATCACAAGCAGGTTAATGATTCCAAACAATAAAACAATGGGCGCCTGCCTGTTAGCTCTTTTTGTTCTGTGTTCCACAAGGAAGTGACTGTGCTCGTGCCTCTGTCATTGTTGCAGGCAGAGAGTGCAGATAGTGATCAGGGAGACATTTTTGCGGTGGCCGTACGTTGCCACGCGCATTTCCACGGCGAGCTGGACGTCCAGAACAGGACAAGTAGTGGGTCAACAGCTGGTCGGGGACACAGAAGGACGTCTTGTACCGCCAGAATATCATGGTGCCGCCATAGTTGTGCCAATGGAAATGGAAAAATGTTGACAAACGCCACTGTAGCTCAGGCTGCGATGTCGGCAGTGACGTGACCTTTGGCTAGTCATCCAGCAAAGTGAGTGATGGAAATTTGTCCAGGTAGAGACAAAAATGGCTAGACTGAAGGAAGACAGGCACTTGCTGTTCTTTTCTCCTGGCTGAACATGTTAAACGATTTTCTCTCTTTTTGGTTGTGAAAGACTCACCAAGATGTAGTCAAGCAGTGTTTTCTTTACACATTACTTGTGCGTAATTTAGATGCTGCATTTATCCAGCGAGACACTCCATCTTTTCATTGCCTCCAGATCAGTAAAATTCGAACCCTGCCACGTTTGGCAGCCCCGATGCGCAGATGTGCAGTCGTATATACATCTTGTCAGTCTCCAGTCTCTCTGTCTGTACTGTTGAGAGTTTAGTGGCAGTAATTATATCAATAAATCACACTGCCGCTCAGCTGCAGCTGCAAGTCAAATTCCACTGATAACGATTTTGAGCCACAAGACTCCATGTCAGGTACTAGAAACTAAGATCGTACCCCCCACCCCGCCCCCCCTTTGCTGATGTAAGGATTACAAACGCAAATCTGTCAGATTGTTTAAATCCGAGTCGTCAGTCTTGCGCTCGAACTTGTCTGACCCAGATTTTGCAACTTTTGCAAGGAATGCATCTCCCCTCCTAGTTCGATAAGAAACATGGTTGCCGGGTGACGCTTGAATCCGGAGGGAAGCTCTCATTAAGGAGAGGAGAGTATTCTCTAATTATCAGCGTTCTCTGGAGGGCCGAGTAAAGAGGGCTGACCCCTCGGTGTGTGCGCAGCTGTACGGGTGCGTGTGACTGATAATGTCCTCGGGGCAGTCTGAGAACACCTGAGATGCTTAATGAAGCTCTGTTGTCAGGTCGGGAAACATTCCTTCGTGACAGCCTCAGACTCCCGCCCTCAGACCCCGAGGCAGGACGCCGGTGAGGCGCAGGAGCAAACGGAGATCTGCTCTCCTCCTTTTCTCCTCATGACAGAGCCGTGCAGTTTTCAACCCGGTCCAGGACCTCGCCTAATGAAGCAGCGTCGGATTTGTTAAGTCCTCCCCGGGCCTGTCTGCTCGCCCGACCACCCTGTGTTTTTTATCTGCTCACGCTCGTCCAACGCACTCCTCCACCCTCAATTTGTCAGAAATGACCACGCAGCAAACGGAGGAGCTGAGCAGACATGTTGGCGGCATGGGGGATCCCGCCGGAGCCGCTCGGGTGTGGCGGCAATGACGTACGCATCGACCCGGCGAAGCAAAGTGCCTGACGTGTGTGACTGACGGCCAATCACGCGTTACAGCTCAAGGACGAAAACGTAACAAGTCACGCCCTGATGGGAAAAGCCGCAGAGCAATGGGATGTGTTCCCGCTCGCGCGTGCTGAGGCTATCAGTGTTAAAAGCCTCTCCAGCAGAATGGACGGGGGATAAATGCTCCTCCTGGACTGACCTTCCCATCTCTGTCCTCCCTGTCTGTCCCCTACTCTCAGATGACATGGCGTCCTCAGTACCGCAGCTCCAAGTTTCGCCACGTGTTTGGTAAAGCTGCCACGAAGGAGAACTGCTACGATGGCGTGCCCATCACCCGCGGCGTCCAAGACAACCTCTTCTGCGCCGTCAATCCCCGCTTCCTCGCCATCATCACGGAGAGTGCCGGCGGCGGCTCCTTCCTGGTTGTGTCCCTCCATCACGTGAGTACAGAAAGGCCTCTTTCCACCGAGTCAGCAATTCCGCCTTCCCAGTGTTGCTAATCCAACATGGCGTCCAGCATCATACGGTCGTTATCGCCAACCAGTCAGGCTACGGGCACCAGACTGTCTCGCTTGTCTGTTGGTCAAATAGCCACTCCCACCTCTCCCTCCCTCTCAAGGAGATGAAACTCACCTCTGCCCTCACACACCTTCAGTACGCACCGGTGTGATGAGCTAACACACTCGCAGAGGGACACGAAAGGTCGGTCTGAAGGTTTACGCTTAATTTACATGTGCACACACCATTGTCACCACCAACCACACCCAGTAGCCTGGAGATGAGGCGTGCATGTTTGCAAAAAAAAACATGTGTGCGTGTCAGTGCACTCTTACGCGAACTACTTTTGTTGTCACGTCACTGAGGGTTAGCCGCAGCGCTAACGTGGCTCCAGTTGACTGGTTGCACACAGGGCTCCGTCCTTAGGGACTTCAGGGCAGAACACTGCATCGCCATCCGCATGAATTGTGCAAGCGATGACAACAGTGCTCATCGATGAGCAGCTTGTGTGGAGTGTTGAAGCGGTTTAGTCGATTTTTCTATTTTTCAACTGTAGTGTGTAAGCGGGTCCAATGTCCAGCTCAAGGACGCTAGACTTTTAGAGGACCCTGCACTCCAGCCAGCAACCCTCTGGTTTCTAGAGTGTGGTTGTTGTTGACGCTAATGTTTTGATCTGTAAGTGAATTTTCTGATCAATTTTAGAGTCAATCTGATGTTGCAACATGGCTCTGTGCAACACATGCATTGACCTCAGGGATCAATGAGGTATCAGTTAGTCAACTTCTGACATTTGAGTAGATTTCTGATGGTCGGAATCTCAAACCTCACAAATCAAGATTCAAAGCTTTATTGTCATGCGTATAGTAAAGAAACAATTTTGCTGCACAATGAAATTCTTACTTGGCCACCCTACACTGGATGCCAAAAGGAAAAGAAAACAGTATCACTAAATGAATTCAAGAATAACTCTAAGGCTGAAATATGTACAATTAAGATGAATAAGCAATGTGATTGAACGGAATTCAAAGATCTGTGACTCGCTTTGCAAACAACTATCCTGCCAATTGTTCTTCCTTCTTCCTTTGCACCTCAGACGGGGAAAGTGGACCCTCACCATCCCAAAGTCACGGGACACAAAAGCACGGTGCTGGACGTCAAATGGAACCCCTTCAATGACTACTGCATCGCCTCCTGCTCTGAGGACACCACGGTTCGTACGCGCCGTCCCTTCACCTTCTTGATTTGGCCTCTCTCGGCTGCGTGACCTCAAAGGAGCAGCAGCATTGCTTCTAATCATTTTTAGTTCATCCTTCAAGAAGAACTGGATGCCACACCACACATTCCACAGCCTTGAACTCTTTTTTTAACAAAGAAAGAAAGACAAAGGGAGGTGGACAGGTTTTGCCGTCATGCAATCCAACAATCAGATGGGAGGATTCAGCTGTAATTATTTTGACATTGTTGGTGTTGACGTGTGTAACAGGTGAAGGTGTGGGAGATCCCTCCACATGGGGTGCTGAAGAACCTGACAGTACCTTGGAAGGAGCTCCAGGGCCACAGCCGCAGGGTGGGCCTCATCGAATGGCATCCCACTGCCAGCAACCTGCTCTTCAGCACCGCTTACGACTACCAGGTAACACATTACATAACACACACGCACATACACACACAGACAGGCGCACACACACACACACAGACATGCACGTTTTCAAACACAACTACAAGCACGACTGCTGCTTTTTCACCTTGCAGTTTTAGTGAGCAAATACAGTGGAGCCCCGAGATACGAAAGCCCCACCATACAAACAATTCATTTCAAAAAACGGCATTCGAAGAATTTTCCGACCCATAGTACGAGAAATGACTCACGATGCAAAACGAAACAAGATCGCAGTCAGCAAAAAAATTTAAAATTAGCACGCCGCTGCACTTGTGTTTGACTGTATACTCCATGATGCCACATTCAAGGCTACTCGTAACTCGTAATTTTCCAGTTAAAAGTGAGCGGGGCTACAGCCAAACCCATGAACTCACGACTTTGAACTCGATTGTACTCAAGTACTCCAACTTCCGCGTTCAACGTCACGCAGTGTATTTTTTGTACTCAACAATGATGAACCAACAGCAGACGGTGGTGCCTGGAACGGTTTGAAGTCGTGACTCGTGAATCTCACACTCGAAAGTTACCAGTTACGAGTAGCCTCGAACGCGGCACAAGATCCTGCTCTCCCATTGGTTATCTCCTCTGATGCGAGTCGCCCCGATAAGGTCCTGCTCTGCTATTGGTCCGCATCTCTC